>JAUYWH010000002.1:19800350-19833689 GCA_034779795.1 Ctenopoma multispine
GTGTGTGTGTGTGTGTGTGTGTGTGTGTGTGTGTGTGTGTGTGTGTGTGTGTGTGTGTGTGTGTGTGTGTGTCTAAGGGCATTAAAATCTTGCTAAGCAGTTTTCTCATAATGAGCATACTGTTTCAAAATGAAAATCACAAAAAGTGAGAAACATTACCTTAACCACCACAAAACCTTTAAGTTGATGCACAAAGGGAAGCCAACGGATTGGGCATTGAAAAACAAAGTTGGGTACATGACCCATCTCCGACATGACACTTGGCTTTTTTAGGCACACTTTTTTTTCACGGCCTAAACATTCTTAGAAATAATTTAATAATATAAAATTTTTATTTTATGGAAGTAAATATCAATCTTTAGCATGGTTACAACTTACAAACCCTTTAGAAAACACTGACCTAATAAACGGTGGAAATAGCAGTTTTTCTGCTGTCACGGCCAAAATCTTATCCTCCCCTTCGCCAACTGTCATGCTCAGCCAAACGTCAATGTTAATCTCATTGCACACACAAAACAAGTTATTTCATGGTGGAGAAATGTTATTGTCACATACGTCTCACCTACATTTGAGAGTTCTCTCTTTTTCCATTAAATTTTGCAAAACGCTGCTGTACCGAGGCATGCTTTTGTCGATGACTAAAGCTTTCGGTCAGGGTTGAAGACACCACACTGTGAGAGTTGCTGTTTGTGGTCAGCCAGAGTGTTAAACGCAGTGCAAAAAGTGTGACTTGAAGTGAGGCTTGCACTTGGGTTTAAAACTGACAGATAGAGATCAACAGGTTGACGAGTAACACTGTTGGTTGCAACACAGTGAACAAGCCATCTTTCTAAAATGTGAACATGTCATTTATGTTGTTTAAAAATGTCTATTTATTCCACTTAACAAACGTATTGTATTTTTTATGAATGAGTCGACTATTTGCACTATAGTACAACTGAAGCGCAGTAGGTAAGTTGCCGAAGCCATTGCATGATTAAACAACCTAGGTACAGTTTCCTCCTGAAATTATGAAACAGCAAGGCCAATTCATTTCTGTTTGCTTTACACTGAAGACTTTTGGATTTAACATCCAATAATTAATATCGCACAGATCTTATTTATTGACTGGTATTTACAAATGGTCATTTAGTCGTTTGTTATTTGAACAATTAGTCTTACAGGACATACCTGTGTTACAAGAAGCACGTTTGTCATAGGCTTCAGTACTTTTCTCACTTTAAGTTGGAATGATCTGAAAAAAGTGCTCTAACTTTAATTCTAAACTTTGTTTTTTTTACAATCCAAATAAATGGCCTTGCTGTTCCTAATGGTTGATAATACATAGAAGAACATTGTCATTTCTGCATGGAAACTGTCGACTTGGAGGAAAAAAAAGAAATCTTTCTATCAAATTCATTATTCCCACATTAAAACTGATTTTGACAGCTACAGAAAGTTTAAATTTTCACTATGACAGGTATAACAACATTTTATGAATAAAATGTAGGGTAGCATTTATGCTTTTAAATAAAGAATAAAAAATGCATAGTAAAATCTTATTTTACAACAACAGAGCTGTAAAACTGCAATATTCTATTAGGAGAATTTAATGTTGTTCTTACTGTGATGTTGTTATTGTCTGGTTTTCCACTGCACTGTATTTCACTATTACGTAACCTCCACTATCAGTGCACATGTCTCGGCCACAGTTGTTGCTCATCAATATCATAATTTTGTTTGTTTTGTTTTGACTTGACTTGATGTTGTCACTTGGTCATAATGCAATGATGTAATTTTTGTTTTCTTTATTCAATGTGTATTGCTTCTGCACTGTTTAAGCCAAATAAAGTCATTTTAAAAATTCCCAAGTGCACTGTTGGTGTGTAATTTGTCCAATTATATATCTGTAAGTATTTTAAAACAAATATTAGTCATCTTCATTTATCTTTTTTTATCACTCAAGACTTGAACAACAAGTTACTAAAGCTTGAACAACTTCAAGTTATGTAAAGAGGTAAAAAGTCATGTAGTACATTAACTTTGTGTATTTGAATTATCAGACAAATATATTAACTACATCTTAATTACGTCGTTTACTTTCTACTCCCACTTGCAGTAGTATAATTTCCTACACTGCGGTCTTCCCTTAGTGAACAGTATGCATTTCCGGGTTGCGGGGCGAGTGGGCACAAGGTTGAAAGTTTGCATGCAGCATATACACACAGAATGTTGCAGAATAACATCGAGAGTTAGGAATATACTTTATATGCATAAAAGTGAAATAATCTGTTGTTGTGTAACATTTATAGAAGCAGAACAACTTTAGTGATTGTCAAAAGGGAGCATGATATTACCGTAAGTGTACAGGAAGAATACAACGAGGGTGTGGGTGGGGGATCTCCTGTTTTGGTCCTCTTCACCCGCACCACAAGAGGGATGACACAGCTTGTTGATAATCATTATTTTTTTCACAGTCATGATTACTGAATTAAAAGACCATACCAGTAGTTATGCTAAAAATATGTACGGTACAGTACAACTCTTCTTGACATTGTTACTTAGTAAATAAGTAAACCCAGCTTAATATACACAAAACAGAATAACAATGGGGGCAGAAACCTGCAAGATGGGAATTTACCACCAGACAGATGCAGGTGAAATTTGCCTCTATCTGGTGCAGTACATTAGACTTCATTGTAATATCTCAGCCAGTTTCCAGTTGTTGATTCAAGGTGTGCAAAACAACCTATATATAGATATATACAGTAGGTATCAACCCATTTCCATCTGTTCATTGTGACCAGATCACACATAAAAATGCTGAACTGATGGATATTCTTGTTCAGTGACCCGATAAAACCACTCAGAAAACTGTTCATCTTTAGTTCCTCGACAGAATGTGTGACCAAACCCAGTGTTTCATTTCTTTATTTAAACAAAAAAATACAGGTTTACTACATTACTCTTATTTAAGTCAATAGAATTTAAAAATCAACTAGTTTTGAAAGTTTTTAGTGTTTAGAATAAAAAGATACCGGAAATTAGCTAAACAAAAGGATCTACCAGTTGTACAGGCCTATAAGAAGTACTCTGTTGTTAAAAATTGTAAAATAAAGACTCTTTCATGTCAAAGTGAAAACTGCTCTCCACAATGTCATTTAATAAAAATATAGAACAGAAAAGTGATTGTAGAAATGTTCATTCCTTCAAGTTACTCATCTTTATCATCACCAGTGCAACCAGCTGGTTTTAGCCATACAGTTAAATGGAGATGAGCTGAATTATGTCACTAGATAACACTAGTGATTGCAGTGGAAATATAAATGTATCTGCAAGGTCCAGTTACTGGTGAACTAGTATCCTGCCCAAAATGACAATACATCATAAAGACAAAAGAATACTCCAGCAAAAAAAGTTACTGAAATGCTGAATTTAGAAAATGGATCCAAAAAGTTGTACATTTTAGGTATTTGTCAAGATCTAATAATATTATACAGAATAATTGTAATAAATACTATGATAATAATGAATTATCTGAAATTGCTTATCACTTAAGATGAGGGGTGCTGAGTCAGTCCCAGCTGTCAGTGGATCAAAGTGAGGGAGGCTCTCTACAGTTCTCCAGTGTATCTCTGACATATAGAGAAATAAAAACATTCACACTGTATGAGCGATTTAGAGTCACCAGTTAACTTAATGGCATGTCTTTAGATTGTGGGAGGAAACCAGCATATCTGGAGGAAATCCTCGCAAGTATGGGGAGACCATGGAAACTCTACACAGAAAAGCCACCGCCGGGCTAAATTTGAATCAGCGAGCTGCAGGCAACAGCACTAACCACTCCACCACCTTCTATAGATAATGTATAGTGAAAATAATTATCAGCTGCAGCTATAGTTGCTGACTGATCTCAGTCTTCATGAATCACACTTCACAGTAATATACTTGGAAGAGGACTAAGTCTCAGTTACCGAGAGTACATTGCATCTCACCCGCTGAGATGAAGGAAATAAAGGATAGAAAAGCCAGTGCAACAAAAAATCATTCACTAAAGCTAAATCAGAAAACTGGGCGGCACGGTGGTGTAGTGGTTAGCACGGTCGCCTCACAGCTAGAGGGACCCGGCCGATTCCCGGGGTCGGCCGGGCCGATTCCCGGGGTCGGCCGGGTGCCTTTCTGTGTGGAGTTTGCATGTTCTCCCCGTGTCTGAGTGGGTTTCCTCCCACCGTCCAAAGACTTGCATGTCAGGTTGATTGGGCCTTCCGAAATTGTCCGTAGGTGTGTATGTGAGTGTGCATGGTTGTTTGTCTGTTCGTCTGTATGTCGGCCCTGCGATGGACTGTACCCCGCCTCTCGCCCGAAGATAGCTGGGATAGGCTCCAGCACCCCCCGCGACCCGAAATGGATTAAGCGGTAGATAATGGATGGATAAATCAGAAAACTGAGCCTATGGATCTGAGGCAAAAACTTTCCATTCCAGATATATTGGTAGATTGTACAGAATGACTATTATTTTAACTATATATGGAGAAGTTAACACTATAACACTGTAGAAATAGACATAGTATTGCTGAGCTGTATACTGCATCCTACGGATGCTGTGTATGTTTATAAGTTAAATACAGTCATCATACTATTAAGACAGTCAGGATGGGTAAAAACAGTCCACTAAAATACACCAAAAGTAAAACTTTCTATAGCGTGTTCTTTCCCCACTATGCTTACATATAATATCTAATTTTACGTATTACTACAGCCTGACAGAATGATAACAGGTACAGCTGTGATACAACACAACTGTGCTTTATTTTCCTACCTGATCACACCTGATCTACACAAATGCTCTAAGGTGAGGCTAAGAAACAGCTTTTCCTAAACATCTCTAGCATCAAAATCTGGGGAGCGGAAATGACTCGGATGTGGTGCAGTTACTTCAAAAAATTGGAACAAAATGCCTGATGATGATGATGATGGATTATAGAGGAAGTTATGAAATGATGGTTTGCTCTTAACATGGCTGCACAGGCTGATATAACAGTTTTTCCTCTTGAAATAAGAAGGAGTTTTAATATCTATCACACTAAAAAATAAACAGACTCAAATGCAGCTTCAGAAGCCCACTGTACAAAAGTTATCACATTATTACAACGTACGGTACATTAATACTAAAAAAGTCAGACATTAAATGATAAAGCATAGTTAGAGGCAAACATACCACTGATGTAGTCACTCTTTGCTTCTTCTAGGCACAATGACAGTTATTAGTGTCTTCAGCATGTTTTACTCACAGGGGGGCTCGTGTAAATAGGTTGCCTGCATAACAGTGACACATTCTTGACATTTAAGAGTTAATAATAAAATCATCTTTTACCAGCAGCGACCAGGGTTGCAGCGCCTAGCTGTTTTGGAAATTGATCATTTTATGGGAAAAGACAAAGAGCAGCGGAGCAGTGGGAGTATTGAACAGCCTGCGAGATGTGACTGCTCTTTAACCACATCAGTAGGGGAATAACAGTCAGCTGAGGGGCTGTAGAGATTTTAAAGGCCATGAAACTGTTATTGTACAAAAACATCTAACTCCAACTGGAAAGTTTTCTTCTGAAATCAAACATCCAGACATTTGAGCAACACCTACTCTTCTTTACTGTGCGCTTTAGCAAGTGATGCACCCTCTTCTTTCTGTGTGGCTGTTGAAGTCTTGTGTTGTGAGGTTCTGCATTTTGTGCGAATCTTTTACTTCAGCAACATCTCAAACTGGACATTTAATTTGCTTCAAAGCTGCTGAAACATGTAAAATACATAGTTTGGAATTACACTGTTTTAAATGGCATATCTTTTCTAAAGAAAACTACCAGGACATGCAGTAATTCATTTGTGACAGTGTGCGTCTACTCAAATCAAACTTCAGTGCTGTCTTTTCATTGCCGTCACCTGGTGTGTGGTGCACTTTGAACTCCTAGAAGGTGGCTGGATTTGAGTCATAGGGGGTAACATAAAAGCAATCTTTGAAATACTGACTTTTAGATTTGGCTCATCTATATCAATATAAGTTTCAGCTCAAGAGATTAAAAAGAAAATGATGCACTTTCATTTAATACAATGGAAAATAATGTGTAAAGAAAATTAAAGGTGTGTTTGTAAAGGTCGTCCAACGTGTTCCATCCTTTTTGGAAAGGTCTGTTATTATTTTGTAAGAGCTACTACTGATTAAATTTGGGGAATAAAAAATTAAAACAACCTACAGCGTAAGAGATTACATGTTTAAGAAGAAAAAAAAATTATCGTACCATTAATGTCTTGACCTTCCACCTAGTTCATTTGTGATTTTAGAAACCCCCAAGACTGTCAACGTGCTTATATTTTTATGCCATCAAACATTTTATATGTGGAATATTTTTTTAAAAAAAGGGACAGAACTTTTCATATTTTCCACCTGTTGTTCCTTCGCCGTCTAGAACAGGTTATCACAACTTTCACAATCAGTGGCAAGCATCCTCAAAATAATAGACAGACGTTTGACGGCTCGGAAAAACACGTCACTACAATATCCTGTTTATTTTAACAAGGTATGGTGTTTGGCCAAAACTAGACTTCCGCTGTATATTACAATTAATCAGCAGGAGCATCTTTCCTATAAGGTAAGTAGGTAGGACAGTGTTGTACAGTATGTTCTATAGGCTAAGACTTGGTTCAGTAACTCAAAGCATGAAGTGAGAGTGACTTTTACTGAGTTACTCATCTCAAGTTCATGCTCGTCATTTCTGTCTACTGTAATAATTCTAGTTCATCGACATCGACTTAGTCATATAACTTTCACTGTTGCCTGACATCTGACCATTATTGGCATCGTGTGCTTTACAGGATGCTCTGCAACGACCACAGTGTGCTGAAATTAATTTCACTGTGACATTCAAAACCATAACTTCTTTCTCTTTCTACAGATCAAATGCACAAGGTTTGAATAAAGAGATGCTATAAAAGATGAATCTAAGTGAAATACTTCTTAAGTGCACATTACACACATGAAAACATTAATTCTGTATCTGTAAATACAATATCTGGACACTGTAAGGTTAAGCTAAAAGTAACAACAGACAAGTTGAGTTATGAAATATATTTATTTTTCTTGTAGAAAATGCAAAGTGCAAAGTTACAGTATGTTAAAATATTTATTTACAAACAAAACATATCTGCCTAAGTCGAAAAGAGTTAATTATAAACTACTGTGATAGAATCCAAATCTTACAAAAGGTCCCAGGAACACAGGAACAAGACTGTAGCAATCAGGTTCAGTAAAGATTGGTCTTCTTCATTATCCGCAAGAACTCCTGCTCGTTGACCTCACCATCTCCGTCTCGGTCTGCCTCATCTATCATTTCCTAAAAGGGTTTGAAACGAGATGCAATGCAGTATGGTTAAAAAAAAAGGTTACAAGTGAATTCAGCACTGAAATGTGAAACACCAGAAACACCAACTCTCACTCGGGCTGACAATGTGTCATACAGGTTTTCTCGATGCACAAGTTCCTCAGAAAAAAACAACCTTGAGCGTTAACATACTGCTATTTCAAAATCACATGTAAGAACATTACAACATACACACTGTCATTATACAGTTCTCAAACCGATCATTTTAAATGAAGCTTATTTACTTCAAACATTTTGTGTATTGTATCTTGTAAATGTACTGTTTCAAATCTTTATGCTAAAACAATTTAAGCCAAATTCTAGTAACTTCTCTGAGACTCGTAAATGATCTGCAGCCACTTTATCTGGATAATTAACATGTTTTAGAAACCATCCACAGCTACAGAGGAGAAGGTCACTCAAACATACTGTGCTACAATCCACATAAGGAGTTTATTTTACAAAAAAGATATTATGTGCAAACGTACAATACCTGAAACTACTCTCTATAATCAAGAATTTGAGCAAGAAAATAATCCTCCTTTCCAGTATTATAAAAACAGGTTTAATATTTGCCACAGGTTAGGAATTAATTTCTGGTGGTCTGTCTTAAGGTTGTAAGTATGAGCAACAAGGTCCTGCAGCTGAAACTGCCCCTCTGAACAAGGAAGGCTGGGAACCAGGAGGGCAGCTCTATGGTACTATTCACAAATCCTTGCTTAAAGGAGGTAGAAATCCAGTTCAAAAGGAGGTGGAGTTGCACTAGTTTGTATGTAAATGATGTCTTAATAATGTTTTAAAAAGCCCTCTGTAATACTAGAACATCATAGTATTCATCACTAATAGAAAATAAAAAGAACTGTAGCCCGGCAGACAAACAGTCATAGCTCTGTTGAACCTAGTATTCCCTTAACTCTCAGCAGCAATTGCTTTAATTTCTTTACAAATAAAAAAATAATTTGATCCTCTCTGATACTAGCATGGATAGGTCTTTATGTCCAATAGATCTAGATTAACCTGCTTCTTCTTCATAGATGTTGCTGAGCCAATTTCAACAATTTATTCAGCCATCGAAACCATCTACATGTCTCTTAGATCTCATCCCAACTAGACAGCTCAGTGATGTTTTATGTAGCACATCCATATTACATCAGATAAATCTATCATTACCAACAGGCTAGCTACAACAGGCTTTTAAGGGTTGCTAGTTGGTAGTCAAACTTCGAAAAACCTACTCTTGATTCAGGTGATTTAGCCAATTACAGACTGATATCCAATCTGCCCTTTATCCCAAAAAAATATTATAAAAAGAATAGCGAGTAGATAATTCTGTGAGCATCTGCGCAGGAACAATCTGTGTGAAGTCAGGATTTAGTGTATATCACAGTACAGAAACAGCACTGTGAAGAGTCACAGGTGATCTTCTCTTATGTTGTCTTGTTAGATCTTTGTGCTGCATTCAACATTCGGGTTCACAACATTCTATTACAGAGACTGGGACATAACATTGGGATTAATCAGACTGCTCTATGTTGGTTTAAATCTCACCTATCAGATAGATCCAAATTTGGTCATGTTAATGATAAGTATTTCACCCACACAAAATTTATTTAGGGAGTTACACAGGGTTATGTGCTTGGACCTATACTTTTCATATTTTACATGTCTCACTTATGCAATTTAAGAATGCACACTAAATTTCCACTGTTTCTCAGATAACATACTGCTATAATTACCAAGATGAAATGAATCAATTAGTCAGATTTCAAGCATGTTTAAAAGGCATAAAGGCCTGGATGTCCTGTAATTTTTTACTTCTAAATTGAAAACAAAACAAAAACATACTGAGACCAAACAAGTTACTGTATTTGGGCCTAAAAACCTCTGAAATGTTATCTCACATCACATAGTTACCCTAGATGACATAGCATTGGCTTCAAGTGCTACGGCAAATGCCATATTCACAACTGCCTTGTTCCACCTGTCTCAAAGCAATACTGAAAACGAGTCCATGCATTTGTTACTTCTAGACTGGACTGCTGTATTTCACTACTCATAGGATGTCTTAGTAACTTCTTAAGCCTCCAGTTAATCCAAAATCCATTTGGGTTTAGAATAGACTTTCATGTCCTTACATATAAAGCCCCTAATGATCAAGCTTCCGCTCCTTCTTAGTTATGCTGCTACAGGCTTACTGCCGGGGGACCTCCGGAGTTCCTCTCTTCTCCCTATCCAATTATATGTCATAACCACATTAACTTTGTATCTTCTCACACTCGTAGTTGTGCTTCTTCCTCTTTGTTTTCCCCTCTCTATACATTTCTGTCGGTATCCCTGGCCTCAGAGCTTTATGTTTCCAGTGTGCAGTTACTGGCCCCTCCAACCTTCTTGTAGTTGCTCTTCTTTTCTTTCTCTCCTCTTTCCACTCACCGCAGCCAGTCGAGGCAGAGAGCCGCCCACCCTGAGCCCGGTTCTGCTGGAGGTTTCTTCCATTAAAGGGAGTTTTTCCTCTTCTCTGTTGCCTGCTCAAGGGGGATTTATTGGGTTTTCTATGTAACTATATTTGTATATGGTTTCCACATAATTCTGTAAGGTCTTAACCTTACAAAAAAAGTTCCTTGAGAAGATCATTGTTGTGATTTCGCACCTAACTGAATCAAAAACTGCAAGAGAAATGCTATAAACTAAATATGTCATTGAGATTATGGCAGGGTTTCTACACTTTTCAACAAGTCAAATTTAAGACCCTTTTTAGACCACTTAAAAACTTTACAGACATATTGGAAAAAAGAATAAAGGATATCAAGAAAAATTCAAGTTGAGTATTCACTTTTTGTACTGTGTTCTCCAGAGTCCACAAAGTCCACAGGATCACAGCTTTTAACAGTGGTAGGTCTGTTGACGGTGCTGTTTTAATTCTAGGTCTCTTCAAACTCGCACCTCCCAATATTAGGTGGGTGAAATAACAGAAATGATATCTCATGCACCATGACGCACATGACTGATTATGAACAACTATAACTCAAAAATCTGTAGGCTGACAAGACAGTCTAATATGTGGTAGTCTAATGTTCACAACCTGCAGCTACAGCCTGAAATTTGAGAACCGACTGAACTTAATTTATCCAGAAATGTTTGTGTTTACTATGTTCAGTATGCACATTCAAATAAAAAAAAAATACACTATCAGTTAAAGGTTTTGACTCACACATAAATACCATTTTTAAATAAACAACATTAATGTCATCAGCTGTGTTGATGATCACTTCTTATTTGCACTAGCAAACATAACGTGCTAGAAGACATTACTAATGTTTGCTGGTGATAGGCTAGTACATTTATTAGTATTAATAGAATATTATTAATTATTATTATTGCCAACTACTGTACAATTGTCATTTACAATATTACCAATGTCTACACTGTACTTTTGATCAATTTGACATAAAATACGCTAAATATAAAACATGTTCATTTCTATGTGTGTCCAAACTTTTGACTGGTAGTGTATATACACTTTACTATAGTACACAAGATACATAGCAATAGAACAGATGAAAATGTAACCTTTACAAATACATCACTATGTCAGGAGTTTTTAACAAAATAATCAATTCACCTAAATATGATCAATAATTGTAAAGGCCCACCACTGTTACATTTAAGACCTTTTTAAGACTTATGAGTTTTTAAGATTTATCAAGACCTAAAATTCAGACCAACTGAATTTTAGACTTTTACACCTTTAGAACTGCAGAAAGTCTGTTAAGGTTCCATTTCTATGATAAACCTGAAAAGACATACACTCACTCAAAAATCCTAGCTAATGAATTGTACTTCAATGCATCTGGCAACTCTCAAACGCATTCCCACACGTGTTCACATGAGAGAAGTTCTTGCAGACTTTCCTTACTATTCAGTTTGTTGGACACTTGTCACCAGGTCACGAAATTTCTACATTTTTAAAGCAAGACAAAATACAATATACAAAAATGCAAAAAACCTTTGACCACCAAAAACTAATTCTAACAAGAAAATGGGAAACATTGCATTTCAACTGCATTACCTGTAATTCTTCATCTGTGAGATTTTCACCCAGCTCCTTGGCAACTCTCTTGAGATTTTTGAAAGAGATTTTTCCTGTGCAGTCATCATCAAACAGCCGGAAAGCCTTTAATATTTCTTCTTTAGAGTCCTTTTCACTCTATTAACAATGACCCAAGACAAAGACATGATGCTGACATAACACAAACTTTGGTAGATATTTGCATAAATAATAGTTAACTGATAGAAAATCCATTTACAAATATCCTACATTATGAACCGTATTTTTGGAGCAGCTGTAGTAAGAATCTTTATTATATTTAAAATGTACAAATATATAATCTGCATGGCATATAAACACTAGTAAAGTAAGGATTATCAGATGGTACTTTGTAATTCAAAATACAGTTGTTTCAGAAGGCGTCCATACACTGCACTTTTCTGCACATTTTACTATATTGTTAAAACAAAAATGAGATGGATGAATGCATTTTCTCCCATTAATCTACACACAGTTGCTCATAATGACATAAATGACAAAAGAGGCCATCCTGGAGTACAAATTTGGATTTCCCTGAGCAACATTTCCCAGACTTGAAGCTACTTGGACACTTAAATAGTGAAACATTTTTGACCAGTCCAGCTGCCAGGACTCATTTCCTAAATATATTCCACTCACCATTTTCAGAGTCATCATGCTGAGAAAATCACTGAAGTCAATTGTTCCAGAGCCCTCTTTATCAATGTCTGCAATCATCTTTTTGATTTCTTCTTTCTTTGGTTCAAACCCAAGAGCCCTCATGGCAACCTGTGGCACAGGTAGTTGCACAACAAATATGAAACTTATGAAGCTCTGTTACCAGAGTATTTTATTAGTTACTACGTAACGTTACACAATGCACATTAAAACATGAACTAACCTTTAACTCCTTTACGTCTATTGTCCCATTGCCATCTGTATCAAACAGATCAAAAGCCTCCTTAATTTCTTGCTTTTGTTCCTCTGTCAGTTCGATTTTGGTAACTGTCTTTTTCCTTTGGCTGGACGAAGGAACGGATTTCCTGTAACTCGAAGCCTGAAAAACAAACATTAAAACTTGGTTGCAACTTCATGCTAAGTATTTAGTTTAAACACTAAGCACAGAGACTCTTAGCAAGTGAAGTTTTCTTCAACTATCATGCTAGCTTAGTTTAGCTTCCATGCTGCTCCACGAGACTAAACAAACTAAAATAACTAAAATAAATTACTTTTTACAGCAGATCTCAATCTCTCTTATTATGATAGGTCAGCGTACAATTCCTACTATAAGTTTAATTAAATGCATACCATTTAATTTAATGACTGTGCAAGGAAAGCTTCAACGACGAGTTTGATGATCGGATGTCAACAAAACGGAGCAACGGCTGTATTTGTTTCCTCTCAAATGACATGGGAACTGGCCAATAGAAGACAAGACATCACCGTGACGCAAACAAAATAGCCTATCACAAGAAGAAAAAGGTGGGCTATAACCGCGTCCGCCAATCGTTAAAATAGGTTCTTGTCTCCTAGCGACCAGGAAATCTAACGCATGCGCATTGCTTAATTATTCGAGTCCGTGCAGTTGATCCGCGGGGATAGATAGACGTATCATATATTATTATTTTAAGGTAATATTTTATTCTTTGTGGTGTATATGCATTTTGTGTTACAGAAGAATCTTTTGGAGACTATTTTATGGTGTGCTTCACGTTGGCTTTGTTATAGGCAGCCTGAATTTGGAAGTTGGTTTCATTTTAAGTCACTAGCTTATTAGCTTAGCTTGTAAGCTGGTGCGTGTGTGCTAACGTTAGTCTGTTGAGCTGTTTCCCTCAGTGTTACCTGCTGATATTGTTGCTGTGGCGACTTTGTATCGTAATTTAGTATGTTGTTGTGTGAAACAGTTTACACAGGTTATTTAGTTGAACTGAAAGGCAACAGGAAGAAAACACTATGAGCTTCGAAAATGAGAAGATTTACCACAATTCTCTGCCACAAATCGCAGTAAACATCTAAACATAACAAGAAATCCGATGATGTTGGGGAACTTCTTTTTAAAGTTGAAGCTCTAACATAAAGTGGTCAATAACAGTATGTGAGAAACTGTAGCATACTTGGTTACATCCCACAGCTGCTTCTTATTGTGAATAACTTTACAACTTTATGGGCAAAAGAAATGTGGGGGTGAACAAACTTTTCTTTTTCGTCTACTATTCAGGCAACTCAAGTAATGCTGGAAAGTAAAATTATAAATCAACGACAACATGTTGGCCTGCAGAAGCTCTCAGCACTGGCAGGAATCACATATTCCTCACTGGGGCCTAATAAAAAGTACAAGTTTATCCAAGATGACACAAGTGGGGAATCTGCTCTTGTGTGCTCCTGTTTCCGCATCTTTCAGAACCTGGAGCTGACATGTGCAGTGGGTCAGCTGGTTTACGAGACTATCCAAGCCCACCAGAATGTATATCGTACAGGATCAGGATGCCTTCTGTTTCTTGCAGGAGCATGGAGCCGTGCTGCTCTGGAGTGCCTTCACAGAGGAATTTCAGTATCACACATCATCTCTGCCATGTCTGAAGGTATCGATGTGTGCTTGGATGTTTGCAGTAAATGCAGCACCTCATTGGAGGATCTTGGTGTAGCTCAGTCAGAGAGCTGTGCTGCGACACCTTATGGTTTAGGAGTTCAGCTGTCAAACAAACCCTCAATCATGGAGGCTTCACAAGACACATCTCAGCTGCAAGGAAAACCAGGAACCGTTCAGAAGACTCTAACCACAAGTGGACGAAGAAAGATAAAGCTCAGCAGACATTTTTGTGAGGCCAAGTCTGAAAATGTCACCACACTATCACAGCCTTCTCAGCCTAAATGTCCTGACATTGGACACATTGCTGAGGGATTGAGCCATGGTTCTGCCGATGTAATGAGTTTAGCTGTCAAAGCCAGCTATGTGCAGTCACAAAACAGTGAACAAGATAACAGCTCTTTCACCTTTGACATTACCAAAGTGGTGACTTGTGTGCTGCCTGGCTTATCAGAGGAGCAAGCGTGCGTTTTGCCAGGCTGCATTGTTCTCTTATCTGATGAACAGACATCTGTTGCACATCACTTAAAAGAACATCCTTTAAAGGTTGCTCTTATTACTGGAGATTTTTCAGATAGCTACCGCCATCTTGGCTTTAGTAGGCCAGCAGGTATACAATGTGTTACTGACCAGGCAGCTTTGGTAAGTTCCAGCCAGGAGGAAGAATGGATGGTGAAGGTTGTGGCACTTCTGCTGAACCTGGAAGTGAATGTCATACTAGTCAGTGGGCTTGTGAATGAGAAAGTGATTCAGCGCTGTTGTCGACGTCAAATACTTGTGGTGGAAAAATTGAAGGCTTCTGTTTTGAAGACATTTGCCAAAGCAACCGGAGCTGTTCCAGTGACATATGCCACACAGTTGAGTAAGCAGTGCGTTGGCACTGGGGTGACAGTTATGAAATGGAGGGATCTCAGCAACCATGAGAGAAAGTCCTTCACAGCTGTGAATATTTCCACTCATGGGTACAGTGGATTGGTCACCGTGATCCTCACAAGCTGCGTTGAAGGCAAGCTGCAGGCCCGAGAGGACCAGTTCTGGGCCTGTGCTTATCGTTTACATCATGCGTTCAAAGATAGGGCCCTCGTGCCTGGTGCTGGAGTGATAGAAATGCTTTGCATTCAACACCTTCAAAAGCAAGCACAGCACCATACCAAAGGCTGCACAGAGAGGAATGGTAATGCTGTCCATCAAACCAGAATGGGGACTGCAACTAACCACTACAGGGGTGCAGTGTTGCATCTCATGGCAGATGGTTTAATAGATTACGTGTCCTCTGTAATGGTTAACACCGGAAGGTTTTCAAAGGTCAAAGCCAGAACTGTGGTGAGCCAACAACTGCAGGACTGTGCGGGACTTCCTGCAAAGTTCTCACAGCTTTTCTTGGAAGGTGAAAATGAAGACATGTTTTTGTCATCCGTGAAATCGAGTGAAGCACCAGGAGTGAAAATCTTTGACAATCTGAGTGTGAAGCAAGAAGCATGGAGGAAAGCTTTAGATGTTGTTTTTCTAGTCCTACAGACTGATGCAGAAGTCATCACAGGCGTAAATCAAAAGACTGATAATGCTCAGGGAAATCTGATGCTGCTGTGATCTTTCTGCGGCATCTCAGGGAATGATTTATTAACTTTTAGAAAGTTTTTTATTCTTAAATCAGGGGGAGCATTTATTTATCCTTCATTTATAAAATATTGTTTATTTTTTTGTGATACAAAGCAAAAGCAAAGCTTTCGTATATTTTACATTGTATTCTTTTCTTTGTTGTTTTCAATTAATAGCCAGGACAATATGGTCCTTGTGCCACTGATATACCAACTGTCCCTGCACTTATAGTTTCTGATTGACTGATCACACGTAGTGGGTAGGGAAGGAATATTTAGAAAACAAGCAGGACCAGGGTTGGCCATCCCTTAATCCAAATAAATAATATAAGAATTCTGCCTATTTTCTACCACATGGGGGAGACAAATTCTTGTTATTATCATCATCTTTCTCATCCAAGCTAATTCATGGAAAGCAGAGTAACGAAACAATGTGTACATATAGGGTTAAGTGTCCAAATTTATTTATTTTTAGAGTTTCAAACAATTTTCCAATTTTTCTCTTTTGGTAAATGATGGCAAAGGAGCACAGGTTCTTAATTTCTTGAATGTGTTCTCATGTTGAAAATTAAGTTTATTTTTAGTGGCTCAGCTGACGCTAGTTTTCATGCTCAGTTCAGCCTGGGAAAGCAAATGTCATGGATCTGAGGATTTTTAAGACATGCTATTTTACATTGCATTAAAGAAATTTGCCTACACTTCATTAAGCTTCTCCAGCTTGGCTTTCACTGTTCAAGTAAAACATTCTGACCATGCCTTCATGCCAGTTGCACTGGTTTAATGACCTGCTCTGTCATAGTGGCAGTAGCTGATGTAGAATTAAGACTTCCAGACAATGTAAGTCCTTGTTAATTCCTTTTAGACCTGGGAGGGATTTTTTGTATTTAACCTCTATGTTATCCCACTGAGACACATAGACTCATTTGCAAGAGAGACCTGTTTTAAACAAACATAACATTTAGTTACAGACATACATTGCATCTGTTGCACCCTTAAAAATGTCTACTACTTGGAAAAATTAACAACTGACGGTTCACATTAAAATAAAACACACGCTTAATTATCTTCAGAATTTTTCCTTTTGTGCATACTGTATTTCAGAAGTGTTAGTTTCAGAAACACGTGAGACCTTCCATTTCCTCTCAGAAAGAGACTTTCTTGTCACATTCTAAAAATAGTCCACAGAAATAAAAAAAACACCACAAAGGTGTTATGTTAAGGCCGTAACCTAGATTCAAGCATCATTCAGTGGCCTTGTTGCAATGGGAAGGTGGAGTATGACATAACAAATGCAATATTGTGAAGTAGATGATAAATGGTAAAGTTTGTGAATTCAGACTGTGTTCATGTTGCTCCATGCATCATATCCAAATAGAAAACTGTTGTCTGATGCACGCCCACATTTGTAGATCCTCATTGCTGGCCGTCAGCATGTGCCATACATTTTATTTTCAGCATCTCAGTAAAGAAACATTTTTTATTCTAGTATTATGAGAGGGGAAAGCAAATGCCTTCACGTTCATTACATTTGCATGTTGTCCTTAAACCCGCATTTTTGTTATATTTTAAAATAAAAGTTTGAGGTTTAACATCAATTACAAAATGTGTTTTTACTGCACCGCAATGCAAGCAGAACTCCCAGCTAGTGAGTGGCAGGTGTCCTGAATATGTCCTAGGAATTTCTTTTTAGAAAATAACCACAGACAAACCACATATTTAGTTTTTTTTGCAGACACTGTCGCTATATATCGCACTATTTATATCGCAGACTATTATTAGAAAATGCAAAGTAAGCTACAGCTGCTGGTCTGATGGTGGTTACCATGTAGTATGTGCATTGGATGGACGCTGATGTGTCCTGCATTGTTTGTACACACATTTCAGTGACTTCTCGCTTTATAAATCCTGAAACTGCTTAATTTGGATACATTTTTCATAATGTCCAAGATTGCGACAAGCTGTGGCTGTCATGTGACTTCTCTACAAGTCCTTGAACTATTCTGAACTTGGCCACTTCAATAGCCCGGTCAGATGTTAGATGTTTGACGGATCAGTTTTCGGGGAGGTTCCCAATGTGACGTCAACCAAGTGCACAGCTGACTTTCTACTGATCCAGCAGAGTTTCAGATGTGGTAACAGTAATCCGGAAACCCAGACCAGTGAGTGCCTATTTTGACTAATGCATGGCCCTGTTCATCCAAAAATCAAAAGAGAAACAAATCCTGCTCTCAGCTTGTTCTGAGGACGTTGAGAATAGCAATTAAAATCACTCATTCACGAAGACGACTTTTTCATCTAACTCTGCTGGTGTTTCTAATTCACATTGTTGCTTTGTTGTTGCTTTTTTAACTTCTGAATAGCTCTGGATGAATCATCGAAATGCTGGCTGTGCTGGCTTTCTCTTTTGCTCTTAAACAGACGGGATGAATGAAAACACTGGTTCTGTTTTTAATGGTTGCTGCTGCTGCCGCTCTTGGCTCTCCACAGGGTTTTGGTGACACAGTCCAAGTTGCGCGTTCTCCCTTCTTTGCCCTCCTCTCCTTTCTCAACTTCTGCTGGGTTGGTTGGTTGAATCGGTGAGCATTAGTGGGCGTGAGCATGTGTGTGTGTGCTGGTGCTCCTAAGGCGCATGCGAACTGAGGCCCAAAGGGGAAAGCCTTGAACACAGATCTAAGCCAGCTGCTCTGCTTTAAACAATTCATTGCAAGAAGAGTAGAAGAGAGGGGGAACCTGCATGCATCCCCCCTACCAGTGTGTTTAAAGTACACTGGTAGAAGAAGAAGAAGCTACAAACAGAAAACAAGCCGCTACGGATAGTTGATGTAAACGTTAGCTGTAAGTAAAGGCCCATTTAAGAGGCCTTCTGCTTCTGATTTACAGGACTCAAATGGCACTTGCTGCCCTGAGAGGAGGGTGTTCAAGCAACCTGACCTCCAGGGTTAAGTAGAATCAGTTTGTGTGAAGCTCTGTGGAGGAGGGGAGGAGGGAACAGGCAACGGTTAGTGGGAGGTAGGAGGCTACGGTGGGGCTTCTGCACTGCTGAAGAAGGAGACGAAGCAGTCGCCAGGAAGCGGGAAAAGAGGAGGAGATGGCCACGGGAGAAATCACAACGCTTCCCTCTACACCTGAAGACGGCAGCAGCGGTGGCTTTCCTCCTGGGAGCTTCAAGGATCCCAAAAGGCTGTACTGTAAAAACGGGGGATTCTTCTTGAGAATAAGGTCTGACGGGGGAGTAGATGGAATCCGGGAGAAGAACGACCCCCATAGTAAGTACTTTTGACCTTCCCCCTTTCTCTTGCTTTGCACATTTTACAACACTTTTACATGTTGTTTTTAATATGCAACAGAACACAAATAGTGCACCAGAAAAAGTCATGGGCGAACTATGTGATTCCAGCTTACTGAAGTTATTCTCTATTTGTAAAGATGTAAAAATGAAGCATGTACTTAGGTCTATTTCTGGAAAAGTGAATAGTATACTTCACATTGTCTTAATCAGCGGGACCTTTGATGGTAAATGCTTGGTGTTTTTTGATGTAGATCACCATGCTGAGTCACACTGCTCACTCTGTGGCCTACGTCACACAACACAGCACAACATGGAGTTAAAAACCAGGATGAAGTCCTGTCAAAGTTCACACTAAAATATCTAAAAATAATGTTAAAAATCTGAGAGGTGACAGAAAAAAGTGACAGAAGTTTCAGGATTTTCGATTATCTGGAAGTGGAAATATTAATGTACTTGTTTATCCTGGAAAACTCTGATACCCCTTGGTTCCTTGATATAACTGATTACTATTAAATATGTGAGAGGAGTGGGAGGAGAGTAGGGGGAATGTCAAATTGAGCTTCTTCCCTGGAAAACATGTTTATTAGTACAGACCATTGCTGAGGAATCATTGTGACGTTCCAAACAGGTGTGCCCAAAGAAATTCCTGATAAGGAACAAGGAGCGAGCAGCTATTTTTGGAGTGTTGTAGTTACTCTTTAATTGAAAGGTCTTAGTCAGAATTTGTTGTGAAATATCCTGAAATGATAGCATGTTTAAGGTGAAGCATCAAAGTTGCGGTTTTGCTTTGTTTGCATTAAAAAACTTCATGGTAGTTGTATCATGGGTTCGGAAAAGAATGTTCCCATAATGAGTCGTGAAACAGGACTCGACCTTCATCTCGCTTTTTACCACAATTGTGTCTTACAGTTAATGTGACCTGAGCTGTGCCTCATCAATGGTGCTTTTGTTAAAGCTGCGATAGCCCTGCCAGCTCTGTAGACAACCAGACATACCTGCCAGTTAAAGCTGGAAACATGTAATAATGTTACCAAGTACAGGATCCTCAAGCGGGAATTTTGTGCTGCCACAGAAGAATCTCTACTCTCTCATATTTGAGTTATTTCAACGTCCCATGCCAAAGCTTTCTTAGTCGATTTCAGATGTTATTGGCCTTACATCACTGACCCCAGGACAGCTACAGATTGGACCACACTGTACACAGAACAGTCAAGAGAAGGTTTTTCAGTATTCACAATCACAGAGGGACGTAATATACCCAGTCAACATGGTTCATAACACAGAACACTGAGACCAATTATGCTTTTTTTTTCAGGGGTGAACACCTCTTTGATCTGGGACCAAAATTATTCAGGCATCAAGCATAATTGTAGACAGATGGGGTCTATCTGAAGTCTTAATGTTGGACAGATCCCCTCATTTACCTTATACCGATCCTGCTTCCTGTTTGTTGTTTTGACTTCATGCAAAGTATGTTCTGCTGGCGAGCAGTGTTGTCTCCAAAAAAATAAAAAGCGGAGAGGATTTTGATAAAACTTGACTCTCAGGCAACAGGTAACTGATTCACATGACCAAGTAATGTTACAAGGATCATTCAGAATGTTGTTAACACTTTATTTATTGTCTCATTTAAATAGACGTACTTCCCTTTAGTTAAGTATCCTACAATCAAACTACAGATGTTTTGTGCTTTTGCTTTTTTTTAAATATAAACTTTTATGTTTTCCTCCTCAGTAAAGCTTCAACTCCAGGCGACCTCAGTGGGCGAAGTGGTCATCAAAGGAATCTGTGCTAATCGTTATCTGGCGATGAACAGAGACGGACGGCTGTTTGGAGCGGTGAGTGAGCTGGGTTGTTATGTTTCCATTAACATAAACAGTTAGATAGTTTTTAGCATTTTCTGCAACACCTACAGTAAATGTCTTCTGGTGGGTAAAACAGTCAGTTGACCCACTTGCTCTGTCACATGTCACTTTTAGACTGCTGTGTTATGGAAACAAACTATTTACTAGTCATCTGACAAAAATCCTCCCCTCAGCAGAGGGAAATAATTAGGTTGACACTGTCACAGTCAGCATGAAGAACAAAAAAAAGATTTGCCCCAACATTAGATAGTTCATGTCAAAATGTGGTCCGCTAGAAATATATGTGATTTAGTTTAATTTACAGTATTCAAAGGACAAAAAAAGTTTCTCACCAAATCCAAATGATCATTTGTCTTTTTTCCATCCTTGTCTTGTCTTTTGCATTAATACTGGAATAGTCAAATTGCTGTAGGCAACAAAATCCTGACAAGCATCATGGCAATAATTGCGTTTGTACCACATACCCACCCCAAGGAAACAATTACTAGGTGTGAGAAGAAGCAGCTTATTGGACTCATTGTGTCATGTTAAGTCTCACTCTCTGGGCTTTTCATGTGAAGTGACTCTTGATGAGATGGAATTTCTTCAGGACTCTAGATACCGGTCGTGGGAAAAAACAACCTGACAGTCGTGGGATTGAGGAGGATGAGAACTAAAAACTTAAAATCACAAATCTGTTACAGGGTTGCATTCAACTGTTGATAGGCTCATACAGGTGGTCAAACCTGCGACAGCGTATCTTTTTATTTCTGTGCTGTGACACATTTGTAGAGAATGTGATACATTATCTGACTGACGACCAGACAAAGTGAATTTATACTTACTGTTGTGCTGTGAAAACTAATCCTTTATGTTCCGTCACAAATTAAACCTATCTGGAACGATTTCCTGAATGATCGTGAGAAACAGTCGACACCAGTTTAGCCACAGCCACAGTGTTGTAGTTTACAGCGGCGGGTGGGGGGGGAGTGTCAATTGTTGGCTACTGATGTGGTTTGTTGGCTGTGAAGGATTGTCCACAGTCCATGTAATTGGCAAGAAGCATTTCCTCCTAATGAGAAGCCACAGCAGCGATGTGCCAGCCAAGACGCCGCTCTGCTTTCTGCACACACTCTGTGTGTTCAAAGTCATTAACACGATAAAAGATGAAACCCTGTGCATTTTTATTACCATTTGTAGTGTCAAAAATGAGAAGTTATTATACTGACTGGTATAAGACCTAACATTTATTACTGTTTTCTTTAATTTAGCACTGTGACTGGAAGTGTCTTGAGTCAGGTCTGTCATCTGTATTATCTAGAAGTGTGTGCATTAGGTCCTGACTGATACTGTCTGCAAATATTTATATGTACTTAAATATAATTAGGAAATATTCAAGCCCTTACAAATAAATAGATATAGTAAATATTAATATAATAATTTGTTCTATGTTTGGAGTTATTTTAAATATTTTTTCCAACCTAAACAAAATTACAAAATTACATTATAATGACAATATTTTAATGAATTTGATATATTATTCCACATAACTGTAACAAAAAACATCAAAGGTTGAAATTGGCCTGATAAACTTTAGCTTTCTCAAAAACATTGCTGTCATTCCAGCAGGATTCTTCTTTGTTGGAAGTTTTTATTATTCGATGGTTCAAAGTAGCTTTTGCTGGTTATTGCAAATTGAAAGCAAAAGTCTTCAATATGTTTATAGCTATGCAGTCATGGTCAACTGCATAAAGAACCTAAAATAAAAACCTTGTTAGACAGGGTGTCAGGCAGTGAACACCCAGCTTAACACAGCGATTTTAACCAGACGTGTTGTCATTAATGTTTTCTTCATATGATTTACAAAGGATAAGCTCTTATTAAAGATGAGCTTGTTTGACCATTAAAACAGATGTGATCAATAACATGGCAGCACGAGACGCTGTGAATTTAGTTTGCACACAAATATTTTCTATTTAACTCTGTCTTGAGTTAATTTTTTGACTTGCTGTCTGGCTGCTGCTGATGTTTTTCTCAATTTATTTCTGGGTTTAATGTTTATTCATGATTCAAGGGAGCTGAACAAAGGGGAAAAAAAGTGAAACCATGTCTGGTCAGAGATGATTTACTTTAAAAAAAAAAAAAAAACATGGCTTCATTGGTGTGAAACAGAGCTGAGATTCTTCTAAACCAGCAAATCCTACAAAAAGGTGGCATTTAGTTCTGAGGTGTTTCATGTGGGAATTTAATGTCACAAAATGTCAGCATTACAAATTTTCCCTTTTGCATACAGTATATTAAACAAATTCAATGAAATATCACTGAAACAAAATAAATTATTTAATGAAGTGGCATCTCCAGTAACCAGATGTTCCTCATTTGGACGTCATATGGAAATCATGAACATAAACAGAAAGGATTATTAGCATTGGGGAAAGAAATACTTACACATACGGTATGTGTGTAAGAAATACTCTATACACACTTGACCTAACTTCAGTTTCCATTTGGTGAATACTGTACCCTAAGTAATGACTGTGTGCTACAAACACCTTTTCCAGAAAGGCTTTTGTAAAATGCAATAAAAAGTAAAATCTGTGATTTGTTATTTAGCTTGAACCTTTATTTTCACTGGACAACTTAATTTTATTTAGTAAATATAATCAAATTTAGAGTTTGATGCCTTGCTGGGATAGAGACATATTTCGACAGATCTGGACTGCAGGCAGGCCAGTCACACATGTGCAACTCAGATTGTTATAGTATATGCAGAACAATGCTGATCATTGTCCTGATGAAAATTCCACTGACCTCCCAGGAAAACACTCTGCCGTGATGGCAGCATATGTGTCTCTAAAATCCCAATATAGATTTGAGATTCAAAAAACTTTAATAACCCCAGAAGGAAATTGCAATATATGCCTCCCCATCAATGGTCCCTTCACTGTCTTTCGGTTCATCCGTGAATCCTCCTGGTCATTGTCAGTAAAGCCGACATGAGCTTGGGCCCAGAGAACCTGGCCATCAAGCTCAAATATTATCATATATTTACAAAATACAATTACATTAGGCTTGGTTGGAAGAAATTAAAGTTTTCATTGCATTTTAGAAAATGCATTTAATTTCCTTCATGTTTTATTTGCTTTAGTAGGGTGGCAATGAGGCCTAGTAGCCAGCTGTAGCCAATACACTTAGATTAACTTAGTGTATTGAACATCAAATAAAACTTCACTTATTTCTAATACCGCTGTGTCTTTCTCTTTAGAGACGAGCAACAGATGAATGCTACTTCTTAGAGCGGCTTGAGAGCAACAACTACAACACCTACCGCTCCAGGAAGTACCCGACCATGTATGTGGCACTGAAGCGAACTGGCCAGTACAAGTCTGGAAACAAAACTGGACCAGGTCAGAAGGCCATTCTCTTTCTTCCAATGTCTGCCAAGTGCTAATTCAGGATCTGGTCAAGAAATATTAAGGTCTTAGTGGGAATGACAACGAAAAAGATGTGACGGCAATGAAGATATAGAGTCCCATCAACATTGCCCAAAATAGCTGTGATGCTTTACGACTGTTATATTTTATTCTGTATTATTATAATTATTAATTTTTAAATCCGTAACATGTCTTTAATTATTCAGCTTTACTTTCAAACATTGCACACGTTCACATCTGGCCGATTCCAAGTAAAACTGCAGCCTTTTCCTCTCCCAGACCGAATAACAACCAGGATTCCCTGACTTCCCAATACTCTTAATAAGCTTTTAGTCAGGTGCCCTTGCCCAGAATTGCAACACTAATTATCTGTGTATTTTACCTATACAGATCCTCGCTCTCTGGCTGACAGCAGCACATTCTCATCTGCCTTTTATCCTAGTTTAGTAAGTCAGAGCTTAACATATAAGACAGACAGTTTTGTCAAAGGATGTCTCCTAGATGATTAGATAAGAAAGCACGTCAATTCTTAATTTACCATGAATTAAAGGGAAAAAGGAGAATGGAGTGGATAAAACAGCTGAATGATTAAACTTGTAATTGGTGACATTTAATGGAAACATAGACATAGGTTTTATGTTGGAAATGAAGATCAATGAGATAGCCAGTATTAATATGGCATAAATTAATACAGTTAAGATAAAATTAGTTAAACCTAACACAAATTATGAAGTTAAAATAAAGCTGATTTTCAGAACACTGATTTAAAAATCAAAGCAGCAGCTCACTGCTAGTGCTGCCAAACTTGTGGACGTCCAACATGGCAGGGTTGCAGGTACCACAAATGCATGATTCTTTAAAAAGTGAATGTTCTTGCAGTTCACAGCCTGTTGCACCACTTTTCTTCAACTGTAACGTTTTAAGTAGTGTATGAATCACACTGCAAACATCCACTTCAAATATGAGTAATACTGACCATCGTAGGCACGGCACTCTACAACCTCATCAGGTTGATGATGTCATGCTAGGATTTTAGTGTAGGAGGAAGCTGTCTGTGGTAGAGCTGGTAAAACATCCCAGAGTAGACAGCAGGAAGCTCCTTCACAGTGAGGTCGATCTCGCTGAAGCCCCGCTCCAGACCGTGTAGCAGAAGCCTGGCTATGCGCGAGGTGATGGGTGTGGTGTCGCTGGTCTTGGCCAGCTCACTGAGGTCCAGCCACTCGCAGCGCAGACACTCCTGAGTGCAGAAGTTGATGTCGTAGGTGAGCGGGCTGAGTCGGCAGACGATGTACATGTCCGACATGCCAAAGGCGTTGGGCTGGTTGTGCTGCTGCCGGATGCTCAGCAGAGATCTGAACTCAGATCGAATGCCAGTTTCCTCAAAGACTTCACGAACGGCAGTGGCATCTGGAAAATGATTCAGAAATAAAATACGTATACACTATATAAGGAGGCATTTAAAAGACCCTGACTAGGGGAATATGTTCTTTTGTCAGAGTCACCTTGTAGACTGTTCAAGATGAGGGAAAAGGGGAAAATCGATATATTTTTTCTAAAGACATTTGACGCTGCTTTTTGGGTTGGATCATGTAAATAATATTAAAGCTGCTTTGATAGAGTTATAAAAGATACATTTGGATTTTTGCAAAATACTGTGTGCCTTATTTTGTATATTTCAAATGAATGTATATGTATCACCTTTAAGCATTATACTAAAACCTTTTTGTTTTCAGCTAGATGTACTGTATTAGTTTTTTGCTCTGTTGAGCGTGACACTCACCGATATTTTCTCCTGGATCAGACAAACCACCGGGGAACTTCCACGCATTCTTTGTCTGAAATTCAGGAGAAAAGTTAAAATTTAACAAGTGTGGTAGATGGCACTGCTGTAAACGTGTCTGAGAATATGTACACTGCAGAAAATGTACTTTTAAGTCAAGTATAACACTTTCTTCAATTTCTTTACTTATCTCTAAAAAATGTCAGTGAATAGTAGATTATATGTTGAAAGGAATCCCAATTATTATCAGTTATGAGAGGTGTTTAAGAATCCTGCCGTTTAATGTTTTGGGTTTAATGTCTCACCGTTAAAACTTTGCATCTTCCAGAGCTGTCTCACCACTTCCTCTTGATATTTAATAACAGTATGCTGCTGGTTAAATTATGTCAGTGTTGTGTATATATTTTTGTAGTTACTTAAATCATTTTGTTACGCTATGCTCGTTTTTCAGAATTGCTTCTACAGATTGTCCTAATTATACCGGGAACACAAATGCACTACAGCATTACTTTTCATGTATTGTCAACAAATTGTATTATTTGTTATATTTTTGAAGTTGTTTTTAAAAATGACTTAGTAGGAAGAAATAAAGAGATGTTTTGAAACTCTAATGACTGTGGGTTTTTTAGGGGAAAATGGATCATTCCCCACAGGACCTGTCAGACCTGAATGTGAAAATAATAAATCCAAAGATTTGCTGGAAGGATGCAAACTACCGGGAACTATTGTGTAATTGTCACTGGATGAAGAGTATGTTGAACCTTTTTACCATTACATCACTAAACTCCCCGATGAACAAAATTACATTTAGTCCACTGGGGATCTGTCAGTTGACTCTTGTATCGATGTGAAAGCGATAATGTCTGGGTTTTCTTTACAGGAAGTTCATAACCCTTCGTGAGGTCTGAACTGGCTCAGTCTGCCAGAGACACTCTGCTGCCAAGGGCCAGACTGTTACTGTATAAAGCCCATTTCCCGTAAATGGCGTCCTCACGGGGAGGAGGACGAGATAAAACACTACCCACATTTCCAGGCCACTAAGTGTTTCACTCTGCTTCTGGACAAAAGCCATCAAGATACATTATATTTCCCTTCATGATCCCTGACGGGAACACATACTCGATGTTATGTGCAATGAAAGGTCAGCAAAGAGGCCCATTTAAATTGTGTGAATTGGAGAGTGGACTGTATTTGTCACATGATCCATATATTACAGTGATAACATGTATTTTCAAAGTTTATTTGTACTGAAACTGTGTCAGATACATTTAATGCCAATGAGTTTTATTTCATATATATTTACATATATATCAGTGGTTTAAGATTTTTCCCTGTTTCAGGAAATTTTAAGTTTTCTGTCAGAGACATAAACCGGAAAACCTGGAAGATAAGACAAAACTATTGTATATTGTAAGTATTACTGAGAAAATATTTATTTAGCAATTTAGGGGACAAGCTATAGAAATGTGGTGATTAGTTAATAAAATATAAAAAAAATGAGGAGAGAATCATCTGTGTAAAGATTTTCAGTTTGCAGTAAGGCGGCACCATATTGGAATGAGCTGTGTGAGACTGGGCCTGTGCATATCGTGTTAGTTGACTTATCTGGCACTTCTAAAAGCATTAGTGTTTTCCAAATGGCTGCATCATTGTGCAATCACACTTTTAAAATTGTCGATAATCTTATTTTGGCTAACTGAGAATGCAAACGAATCTGTGCGGAAAGGTTTCAAGAGAGGCTTGTTGTAAGTGAACCCAGGACAACAGGGCTCTGTGAGCGCGGACAGAACAGAACCACACACTCACACAAAGTTGCATTCAGCTCATGTAAACACAGAGTTTGCTTGAGGTCAACTAATGTTGTGTGGAGCTATGTTAAGTGTGCTGGGAGGGGGCTGAAGGTCTGAGAGCATTTTCACCCATGTTTGGATCAACAGAGGCTACATACAACTCACTGAATAAACACAACTAATCACTGACATTTTAGCAGCAGCGTCATGACTGACGGTTCACAGAAGGAGCCGATCATTTGTCCGACAGATGCTCCTACGGTTTGATTTATTTACTACATGTAATATGTTTATATGGAATAAACAGTAATGTAATAAGAGTATGTTCAGACAATAAGGTGACACTTTTACCTTGTTTCTGTCTTGGACAACAAGAACTTTTCCACTAGACTCATCAACAACTGCACCTAGATGAAACAAAAACAACAAAGAAAAAAAAAATCAGCCACTTCAAATACCTTCCCTCTCTTTTCAAACCGGTTCATATTTTACATTTAGAAGTATTTACTGAAAGGACAACTTAAAGGCAGAAGTTTTGTGTTAAAGTTAATTATCTAACTCAAAATTAATTATTAGTTTCAATATAATTCTTTCCCCATGTGAAGGAAAAACCCTAGAACCAGAGACAATACAACAGCTGCTTACTTCATTTATTACAATATCTTATAACATATTTCTGTTATAAGATATTGTAATACTGATTTATCAGATTTACAGACAAACCAGTCAGATCAATGACAATAATGTTGTACGGCTACTTACCAATACTTTTGGAATCTACAAATTTAAGTTTATTTCTCTGACTGTTCAGATGCTGGAAAAAAAGACCACAACTAAAACTGCTACTCAATTTTTATCCAAAGTACAATAAGTGTATTGCAGTGTCAGTGGCCTGTGAGAACTTCAAAGATAAAAGTTTACTTCAGATGAACCAGTGTGTGATGTGTAGACACTAATGTTTGTAGGTATATACGAACAGAGGGGACGAGGGAGGCTAACTCATGAGGTTTCAAACTTAAACCGACAATACTGAATTATTTTGGCCACTTGGGGGCAGAAAAAAACGTGCTGATAGTAAAACAAAACAAAAGCTGAAAGGTGCTATACAACTCTGTAGAGCTGATAGTTAGCATGTAGCTTTACATTACAAAAACATCCACCTAAAAAATACTCATCAAAAAATGTCCATTATAGCTACTTTGACATAAGCACTACATTTTTACAGCTCTTCACAGACATTTTTCAGAGTTGTTCACAAACATCCACAGAGTACAATGATAAAGATTGAAATAGGCCAAAGTGCTTTTTTGAGCCTAAACAGAGCCTGAGAGACTCAGTTGTACTTGTGAATGATGTGGACATCCCACTTCACTATTTAACATTTTTCTCTACTGTTTGAGAACATTTTTTTCGCACGTAGTGACTAAGAGAGGCAGCTATTTGCTGCTCGACAGCTCAGGAGAAGGATGAAGAGTAGGGAAAACGGGCCACTTTCCTTTCCGGTTACTCCGTCTGACTGGCCGGGACGGGCCTCCTTAAATGAATGTCACAGATGTATAAAGAGGGATGGGTCGTCTGAAAGGCCTGACTTGGACTTCCAAGTGGAAATTGATGTCATCCCCGATCCCTGTGCCATATGGCGCTTCACGGGAGGAGGACCGGTTGCTGCCAAGGAAGGCTATCATTATGTAGACTCCAGGCCAGGAAACAAAACGCTCAACAGGAGCAGCAGAAAAAAAGTGGACAGGAATTATGAGACAATTATGAGGAACTGTGGAGTTGTGGCAAGAGCTCTGTTAATTACTTGAGGTTGACTTGAGGTATTTAGATTTTGTTTTGGGGTTATTTTATTTGATATCTCTTCATATACAGTATTTCACCTATTTCTTTTTTTCATTACAACAACTATAGGTTAACAGTAATAATAATATCCACTGTATTTTCGTAGGTCACTTTAACATTTGCTTTTTATTGTTGACAGTATAGAAATGAGATCTGCTATGACTGAAAATCACTCCACACTCAAAAACCTACTTGGTTATATTTTAGATTACTAGTGTCAGAATTAAGTCGGGTAGTTTTAGCTTAGTTTTTACACAGTGAGGTGGGGAGAGGGCATTGAAGAGAAAGAACATAGTCCAAAACATAGTTATTAAAGGTTCCATGAATCACTGCGTGTTCCACTGAACTATGAAACACTCCATGTGATTCACAATAATGATGCTAATTTGTGTAAGTTTCAGCCAAAAGGTATTTCCTTTATTTTAGTTCTTGTTATGGTTCTTTGATGAGCAGCTTACTCAGCCTGTATTTGGGTGGACACAGGATATTTTTTTAGCTTTAGACATGGCCAACTTTAGACTCACGCTTTATGCTGGTGACCCTGAGAGGTCAGAGGTCAGGTAGAATGGGTGGTTTCCTGTTTAAGGACTCTTAGAGTTCAGCCAAGAATGATGTATTAGTGCCCGTCCACTTCATATGGTCGATACATTTCTTGTATTTTACAATTTGAGATCTTATTTTTGGCTAAAACGGAAGTCCAGCCTTTTCCATCTAGATTTAAATTCTGCCATGTACAGTTATTGAGTACATGCAAAACCAGTGCTTTCTGTCTAACACGTAAATATGTTAGTGTGGGGAAGGTAACTTATACTGTTTGTTCTTATCTTTGTCAAACGAGTAAAGAACAAAAAACTGTTTCAATTTGCTGATCCAAGTTTCATCATTGTTTGTGAGGGTGATATTCTGGAAACAAAAGGGGAAACTCTGGACCCCTTCCCTCACTGGAAGATGCTCTGGACATGTTCTGACATGACACCACTTAGGAAAAGGTATAAATGAGACTCTGCCCTCTGCTGGACAATCAGAAACGTAGCACACAAGAGCAGCAACTCCTCCTGTCGTTGCTCTCCTTTCCATGCTTACAGCCCTGATGAGTGAATTTCCATTTACGTCAGTGATATGGGCCAGTGAGTCGAAAAATGCAAAAAAGAGCCCAAATGACAAACAGCCCGTTATCCTTTCGTGTGAATAACAATGTAAATCAAAGTTTGAGGATAACGTCTGTTATCTCTGTCGGACAAAGCCTGCAGCACTTAATTTAGTAAGAATTTAATGCAGTATCTGTCTGGCAGAGCCTTACACCAGATTTCCTCACTTTTGCTGTCGTATCAGTAGTGATTTAGGTTTGTGGCGTCCAGCAGCCTGTGGTCAGTTTAGTCAGTCGGGTTAATGTAAAACCACATGAAGCTCTTTCTAGAGCAGAGGAGACTTGATCAGAGCTTTCAGTCAGCAGCCAGTTTAATGTGTTTATTTAGTTATTTAGTTATTGTTATTACCTTTTTCTCTAATTCATGTTTTTGACTTTGCTACAAATCATCATCAACTGTAATTGTACTGGTTTGACAAACAACCTTAACTTAATCTCAGTGTCCACTTAAGAGTTAAAAGCGCTGTATTTCACTGTTTTATTGAAGAAATATTGTATTATTCAAGCTGCAATGTCAATGTCTTTCTTTCTTAAAATACTAATAATGATTTTTCTCAGGTTATGTTGCCTCATACTCGTGTCTTATATTTTCTTTCTATGTAGCAGTTGCCTTTTCTTGTATATTAAGTCACTTTTACTTATACTATAATGTATTTGTTTGCATTATTTGTGGTTGTGCTATATCCTGTGCAATAATTCCTATGTACTGGTAGAGCTGTATCTGTGGAAATGGCAAATCTAGAATATACATAATAATATTCTACATAATTCTATATAAAGTCATATTAATAAGATGTAGTAATATTAAATTTATCAGATATAGAACTTGACTTCTTTAACTCTGCGATACCTGAGGAAACTTTCTGTTGATAAAGAGTGTGGTTACGAGGTAGTAAGATTATTTTGTCATCTGTTTCCAAAGCACATAATAAACTTTCAGGCTACCTGCCACTCCGACTTGGTGAGTTGCAAACCCCGGCAGTCGGCTTTGCCCTTCTCCCAGCCAGAGTGCCAGCACAGAGTGGTCGTGTTTGGCGTGGTGAAACCTGAAACCGTGAAAAGAGGCAGCAGCAGCACATCGACTCAGAGAGATGGGCACTCGAAGCCACACAGCTACTTTCCGCTCTGCCTTCCACTGGACCAAAGAATCTGTTGAATACACAATTCAAATATTTAACAAGAACCCACACTCTTTTTGACGATGTCAGGAACAAACAGGAAATATGTGGAATATATGGAATGATGAATAGTCAAGGCTTGTTTTAAATTAGTCCGTAATAAGACAATAGGGAGACTGAATTGTTTAAAGGACAGGGGAGACACCATTTGGCAGAAGAAACTGACAACTTTTAATTGCTGTTGAGCAGTGTCATTTCTCCCAGACTACACACAGTATGTGGACCAAAGTGGGAGGACGGCCGAAACAACCAACCTAAATAAAACAACCTTTATATTTAAAAATCTGTGACCAACTGATGAAGTTTCAGGGACTTAAAACTTATTTTAATACACATCCAAACCTCTGCTCGTGATATTTATTTGACCTATTTACTAATACTACTAATTCAGTAATGCTGTGTATTCAAAACTATATTTTAGTAGCACTTTTGAGCACATAGCTCACATTATAGATCACTGTCCTACTGGTCAGAGGTTAAGGCAGCTTAATGGTTTATTAATGTGGTATAAAACCTTTGCTTTGCTTTTCCATCCAGCTCCACATGAACTAGATTGTAAGGCAGCATACCTTGCAGTAATCTGCTGAATGCACTTTCGCTGATGTCCTCTGGTAGAGCAGTGTCGGACAGGTTCACTGTCACTCCACCGAACCGGTCCTCTTCTCCTGTCAACACAGTGCTGCCCTCCACCCCGTGTAGCTGGGAGCGACTCGCTGTGCGTGACAACACACGCACGTTTGTTCGTGCGGAACCAGACGCTTGGCTTATTCTCACCAGTGGTAAAAGTTTGGAAAGAAAAACACAGGTAGCCATGACTAAACCTTACAAAAAACAAATGTTTACAGGGAGAAATATGTTCCGTTTCCAACCGGCCACTGCCGGTTACGCAAAAGCCCGTGCAGGAAGTTACGCAATACCGTAATGCTCAGACAAATAGCTCGAAGACTATCTCGAAAAAAGTCAAGGAACTAAAACAAGTCTAGTTGCAACTGAAAAAAGCATTTTCGAGATAACAATGACCTGGATGACTGAGAACCTTCACAGATATTTAGCTCGAAGACTAACTAGCCACAAAACACAACGATTTATCATGACAAACTTCCTTCACACGTCGGATTATTTAGTCGTTTAGCAATTTACCGGTAATTTGCCAATGTTAACATCACTAAGGTATAATAAATGCGTCTATTAATTCTGCTTATTTGCAATTTAAAAAATGTTACAATTAAATCTATACTATTCGCTGTGGCTCACCGACTTGCTTTATGTCATATATCGAAACAAGCTAACATTATTAGATTAGATTCAACTTAATTGTCATCACACATGTACAAGTACAGGGCAACAAAATGCAGTTTAGGTCTAACCAGAAGTGCAATAAGCAGCAAGTGCAGGATAA
>JAUYWH010000002.1:19833789-19841289 GCA_034779795.1 Ctenopoma multispine
TTGATAATGGAGTTCGATCCATACACAGGTCGGCAGTCGTGGGTGAAGAGGGAGTAGAGGAAGGGGCTCAGCACACATCCCTGTGGTACACCAGTGCTGAGCGTGACAGTAATGTAAAGTAACAGTAGGAAACAACGAACAAAAGCGCTATTTGGCTTATTAGATGCATGCCGAAGCTGGGACTGCAACTTAATAATGGTTGTTATAGCGTTAACAACATTAAATTATGTGTTTATACTCGACGACAACAAATAAACTGTTAAAATATGCAATTCTTCTATAGGATTTTGCGTTACATTTTATCGGCGAGAGATTACTTCCAGGCTCTTATAGGTAACATTTTGTACATTTGTTATATACATATTTAACAAATCAACAGAAGTTTTTTTTTAAATGCATTAACAGTATTAAATACAAACAGTACAATATCCAACACAACATTTCTAAAAGCCAGGTTTCAGTCAGAAACGCGAGGGTTTACGGTAAAGGGAGGCGGGACTAAACTTCAACCAGGAAGCTTACAACACCGCTCCGTGTTTACACATGTTTGCACTTTCACGTGAAGAAGATTTACCCTGTTAAAATGTCTTCAAAGAAGAATAAAGGCAAGTCGAAAAAAGCGAGTGAAGGGGACAGTTCGCTGGTGTTGAAGGAGGACTCCAGTGACTCCTCAAGTCTGCAAACACCTGGACACGACGGGGGAAGCAGCAACTCATTCACTGTCATCGATTTCGTTGATAGAGGTACAGGTTTGAGGAACAGCTCCCGTAGCTTTAATAATTCTTTGACACAGCAGTTACTTTTAGTGTATGCAAACGTGTGGATTCGCCCTGGTGCTGGTGGATCCCCAGATGCTGCTCAAACTGTACCACATTACTAAAATGAGACACTGTAGGAAGTGGCTTTCACGGACAGGACATTTTATAAGTGAAAGTCTAACTTTGGGATTATATTTACTTCATTTGGCTCATTCAGGTTTCCAAACAGTCAAATTAGCTCCAGTTTAGCTTTAAAGTCCTCGCACAGAACAGTGCACTCGCCCAGCATTCAGGCTCCAGTTTTGCATTGAAAAAGTTTCAGCATTTCTGGACGATGGACAGATTTCGTTGATTTTTCTAAGAGAAAAGAAGTCAGAATAACCTCCTGCAGCAAACAGACAGAGCAGTAGTCATTTTGCTAATATTAAAGAGACGTTTCTTTGAATTTTATAACCAGAATCACAGCTTGCAAATTCTCTTTTACCATTTCATCGACCTACAGATGTACAGTGACTTTCAGGGCAGGGGACTGTCGATGCCGTTCCAATTCAAAAACCTTCTTGATGCTGGATTTTGTGATCTGCTCATGCGTTTATATGAGAAATGATTACAGTACGTGAATGTTCACATGCACACTGACTACAGATGACACCACACATGTAAACTAGTCAGTTTGCTAGTTAGTCAGTGGTTTGGCCTAAATAGCCCTTATAAAAAACTTTTACCCGCTATGCAAGATAATCCTTGTTGACTTTTATTGAATTAATTTTTAGCACTTTTCCTTAAATGAAAGACTTATACAAATCCTGATTTCACATCATATTTCTGTTCACTTTCCTCACAGCTGATGACAAAACACCCAAAAGCTGCAGATTAACTTTAGCCCAACTGAGTCTCAATTCAATGAAGTCGGTCGGTGCGTGTATTGGGAGACCAGTTCTGCTCTCAAGTCGTGCAGGACAACAGGAGGTATCCTCTTCTCTTCTCTTCTCTTCTCTTCTCTTCTCTTCTCTTCTCTTCTCTTCTCTTCTCTTCTCTTCTCTTCTCTGACTTACATAATGAACCACATCTGAAACCTTTTTTCAGTAACCATGTTCCCGTTTTCCTCTGCCAGGTGTGTTTGGGATGGCCTGTGGCCTCATTTCCTGCTGCTAAAGTTGGTCTTCAGAAATGCGCCCAGAACAACCTGCGAGTGAAATCAGGCGATCAAGTGATTCTGCACCCGATTACAGGCCCTGTGCTTCAGGCTGAGGAGGTGGTTTTATCTAACAGGTGAATGTCATCTGTTCCTCACCACCACCTTTAGTTCAAATAAATGCTGCCATCTTCTGGTTAAATGTGGCATCTACAGTATAAATGTCAGTAATGATAATAGATTGTCTACATTTCATTTATCCATTCAATACAGATTTTAATCTACTATTTATCAGATTTTATATAAATTATGATTATATATTTATTACGGTGACTTATTAAAATTCTTGTTGTAATTATATACAGTTGATATACCTGATATTGTATGTGAGTCAAACACATCTGATATTGTGATGCTGCTCATTGATTACAAATATTACTATTTAAGTTTATTCTAACATTCACTTAACTTCAATTCAGGTCAAAAGACAACACACTACAGACAGATGAGTTCAAGAACTTCTTCCTGAGATCTCTGGGTAAGTCATTTCCATAATGTCATTATGTTGCTGCATTGTTTTACATGGTACTGTTTTCTTGCAGCAAATACCTGTTTTCCCCACTGTGCATTAAAGAGACAAATAATATCCTTTAATTTTGGATTATACTTTATTTACACCTTTTTACTGACCACGCTGCTTGTTTCAGGGCCCAGTGCTGGAATAACTCTCCTGTTTTGTAGTAGTATTCTAATTTTACTAACTCTTGGTTTGTCTTGTGCCAGTTGGGAACATCGTTCTGCCAGGAAATGTCCTCTCTCTGACCTACTTTGGCCGATCATGCAGTCTCCGGGTTGAGAGCATAAGAGGGGAGGATGGCATCACCCTTGAGAGACCAGCTCCTCTCCCAGGACTGGGTCCTGTCACAGAGTCCTCTGTGATGAACTCCGTGCTGGACTTCACGTCAGCCGACCTCTCCCTACAGCTCAGCTTACTCACTGTGGATGACACCAATGTTGATGGGTCACCAGGCACGCCTGCAGAGCCGGGTCCTGCAGCTAGCACCCCGTGCCGGCCAGTCCACCTCCCTTCTCTCTCCTCACCCCTCGCTCCATGTACCCCTTCCTTCATCTCCCAGAATCCTCCTTTGGGGTCAGCAGAGGATGCTGTCAGTCTGGAGAGCTCACTCTGCTCAGAGCAGACAGGGAAAGACCTCACAGCTCCACCTGCTGGTGCATTGAGTAGTGACACCTTCTACTGCCTGTCCTGCTCCACTAAAGTCAGGTTCAGAGACAGAGCAGGGCGGGAGGATCCAGATTCAGAAGTTAAAACTTCAAAGGTCACATACAACATGATTGGTGGGCTCAGTAGTCAGTTGGATGTCATCAGAGAGACCATTGAGCTTCCCCTGAAACACCCTGAGCTGTTCTCCAGCTATGGTAAGTCACTGATACGATAACTAATTAAACTAAACATTTCAAGTTTGTATGAAGAATAAGTTTGAATATTTAGAATCATGTTCAGGCTGTTACAAGTTGTTTTCTGTACAGGGATCCCACCTCCCCGAGGAGTGCTTCTGTATGGTCCCCCGGGCACAGGGAAGACTATGATTGGACGAGCCATTGCCAGTGAGGTTGGGGCTCACATGATAGTGATCAATGGCCCAGAGATCGTGAGCAAGTACGGGGATATCTCTCTAAACTCTGAAGCACATCCCATTGTTTAGTATGAAGATGAATTTTATTTTGACAGCTGTTTTAAAGCACTCACCATCTTGCATGTGATATGATATCAAAGTATTTAAATTCATTTAAAGAGATTTGTTTCACATTTCTGCAGATTCTATGGTGAAACAGAAGCACGGTTGAGACAAATATTCACTGAGGCGTCTCAGAGGTAAACTGTGTGACTCATTTGTTCTTTCTGTGTTCCTCTGTCTTTTAATGTGTTTGTTTAGGTTGTTTTATATGTGTGTAGTGTAAGTAGTAAAATTATATTCAACCATTTTGTGCAATTAAAAAGCAATCACAGTGCACATGGAACCATCATACTAGCAACACTAAGTACAGAATGTATGTGCTTTTTACACCATAGAGCTAAAGAAATTTGGTTCATTAAAAATTTAAAAATCTATGGTGTAGTGAGTGTATTTTTGTTTTGTACAGTCTTACTGGCCATTGTGGCGACTTTGTTAATACTTGATGTTTAACTCTGTGCATTTTCTCACGGTTTATTAGGCAACCTGCCATAATCTTTATTGATGAGCTGGATGCTTTGTGTCCAAAACGAGATGGTGCTCAGAATGAGGTGGAGAAACGAGTGGTTGCTTCTCTCTTGACTCTGATGGACGGGATTGGTTCAGTAAGTATCTGTACCTTTGTAGCTAATATATTATGCTCTGTGTTGATGATGATGCCTGGATTATAAAGGTAGGTTGCTTTTTACAGTTTGATCTGTCCTCACAGCTTGAAGTGTGTAGAGCAGCTGCATGTCTTGTCCTTGTATCATCAGTTCCTGCAAGACGTTCTGCTTTGCATTTTCCAGCAGTAGCTTTTTCAGCAGACTTTTGACTTTCTGCAGCAGCGCGTGGCTCTGTCAGGATATGTCCTCAGTGGAAATGCAGATTGTCATGCAAAAACCATCTCTGCACGCTGGACACCCTTCAGACACTGTGGGTTGTGTCTCGGGGGTGTCGTTTGTCCACTGCAGACGGGGTCTGATGAGAAAAAAGAAGTAGACTGCCCCCACACACAGCAAATGGGAGCCTGGGAAAGAAATCACCTAATGTTGCCATGACCTGCCAATTTGCTAAAGCTTTATCAGCCAAGTACTACTCCACTTCCCCACTTTGGATTGGGGATGTTACACAGATACAGCAACTCCCAGTCTTCCACCAGTGTCTTTTCCAGACCAGGGCTTCCAAGGTCATGAGCAGATTGGTTTGTGGAATGTGGATAAAGCACTTATTGCTTGGTCATTTATCTGTTTCAAGTCTTCCTGTGCTTATCAAAAGGTGGAAAAGAATTATTTCTCATCTTGCAGGCAGACCACCCTGAGAAGCACAGGGTCAAGAATTCTCTGAGGTTTCACATATGAATCATTGAAAACCAGTGGGATGGAATCACAATTGTGTGGTCATGAAGTCACGGTGTATACAAGGCTGTTTGACCAAACGCTGGGAAATTTGATATTAATGACATAATTCATGGTTTCTGTCTGAGCCAGCGCAGTAGATTTAGCAGTGGTAGTTTGACATTGTACCAATCCATGGCCATCATCTGTTATTTTTATATTTCCGCACATTTTGAAAAACCTCTGCCACAGGGAAAACAGTTAAACTAACTAAAGTCATTTTCACTGAAAAGTGAACACACTGGAACACTAGTAATGTAAAATGATGTCAGCATGCCTCATAAAGTAAGGAAAAGCACCGTGTGCTATGCTGGACAATATGTACATCGAGCATTGTGAAAGTAGCAATAGAAACACACAAAACCAAATTGAGAACTGAATTATGTGTCAAGGTTCATCTAATTTCTCTTTTGTCTTTCCAGGAGGGTCACTCCGGTCAGCTCTTGGTTCTGGGGGCCACAAACAGGCCTCATGCCCTTGATCCTGCCGTGCGTCGACCAGGCCGCTTTGACAAAGAGCTGGAGGTATGTGCTGTCTTATATTGGACAGGTTATTCTCTCTTACATCAGCTAGTGACATTATACGTTTATTCAACACCGTCCTGTTGATCATTGTGATTCAGTGAGGACAAAAAGTGGAGGCTCAGTGTTAATACTTGAAGATATTTGTCTTTCTGATCATTGAGCATTCCTGTGAAGTACCTGCTACTCCGGTTGTAGGTTCTTTAAAGTTCTTTTTTAACACAATAATTCTTCTGTTAATTTCATTTTCACAGGTGGGAGTTCCTGGCGCAGCAGAACGTGCTGAAATTTTGCAGAAGCAGCTGAGTTTGGTGCAGTGCACTGCCACCACAGAGGAGCTGCTGCAGCTGGCAGATGCCGCTCACGGATACGTTGGAGCAGACCTTGCAGCTGTTTGCAAAGAAGCAGGCAAGTAAACCTTTTCATACTGTCACGAGGAACGGTAAAATGCTTTGAAGTTTTAGAAACATCGAAGGAGCCTCATGGCATCCAAAAGGTTTTGGATGGTGAAGGTGGGTACTTTGTGCTCAAGGCAATCTGAGCTTGAATGTGGTCTGCAGTGTTTTTCACATGCCTTCTCTTTTATTTCCTCTCTTCATCACACACACAATGTCCCAATAAGGAAAACATTATTTGATTGTTATAGAAATGAGATTGAATACTTTTATTTACTAACCGTCTAGTAGAGCTATGGCTATAGATTGCGATTAAGTTGTGCAGTCTGTATCATAAAAATGCCTCTCAAACCAATAAGAACATCCACAACAGTTGTGAAACATCCCTGCTGGGCTTCGCATCTTTGCCTCTTTGCACTTCCCGAAACCAACATAATTTGCGAAACCAAAACAAAGTTGCACATGGCAGCCAGCCGAAAAATGTTCACTCGCCATCTTTTAGTACTTTGGTTTGCCTCATGAGCGAAGGCATTCCATCAACAAACAAATGACATACAAATAACAGCTTTTAATTGAGCTTTAGCATTTTAGTTTTCATATTTTTTTCTCTTGTGTTGACTCCACTCCTGCTCTGCTACTTTGCCCAAACCACATCTTCAACTGACTTATTCCTTTGCTAAATTAGATTTTAACTGTTTTGTGAGATGTTTTCATGGACTCTCTGACATGCCTCCCGCCTCTTTGAACACAGAGGGTCAGCCATCCTTTGATATTTGCCAAAGAGGAAGTTGGGAGTTTCTGTGGTGTTCAGATCCCAGTGAGAGAAACCACTGAAACCACTATTTGTTGTGAAATTCCTCTGCCCCCTCACCCCTAATGCCACAAACCAATCCACCTCACATCCTGAGGACAACCATTTTGGCTTATGTATGTGTTTATCTGCATGTGCTTCATTGTGTGTGATTGTATAAGCACATGCACATTTGTTTTTCTGTGTGTGTATGTGACCCCATATGCCTCCTGGGTGGTCTCAGCGCCTGGGGTATGTGGCGTATTGCATTTCCAGTTGAGGAGGGAGCTAGGGCTGCTGTGTGGAAGCAACTCTGGCGAGGAGCGCGATTTACTGATCGCAGAGGGCCAGATGTGACTGGCAGTGTTTTCTGAGAAGCATCCTCATGCCCTGGAGTGGGCCGACCACCTAAACCCCGTTTGACTATTTGCTTCCCCCAAAATCTCCAAACCAAAAATCACTTTACAGACAGAAAAATTAATTCTGTCTTTATTTCTTTTTGTTAGCTTCTTCAGCCTTGAAATAAAGCACAAACACATCACCATATTTTAATTTACTTATTTTCTGTTTTATTTTAAACATGATACACCAGCTAGTCAGTAACATTTTTCAGTTTGCCATTTGTTGTTGGACAGGTAGCATACAGGAGGATTTTAGAGCTTTATGCAGAAACCAATGAGATGAGAGCACTGAGAATTAACCAAAAGTTTAAGTTGTGGGCTGTAAAGCTAAAACAATAAGCTGGAAATACTGTAATCACCTGTCGGGTTG
>JAUYWH010000002.1:19846289-19867823 GCA_034779795.1 Ctenopoma multispine
TAACCACCATCTTCAAAATGCCAAAAAAGAATATCTTTTGGAAGAGTGGCAACCACGTGACACCCAGTAAATCTTGGCCATAAGTCTGTGGAACCCTACTGGAGAGATTCTAAAACATATAAGCTTGTTTGCTGTCTTAGACATTCACATGAAACATCTCTGTAATAGTTAGGCCCACTGACAGGGCCTTGACATAGGCATAGACATCATTTCATACTTATGAAACCTCTCGTGCTCTATGGGTGGGGGCATTGTCATCCTGGAAGAGACCACTCCCTTCGGGATGGAAACGTTTTTCCATAGGATTAAGGTGATCACGCAGAACGACTTTGATTTGCTGTGATCCTTCCCTTCACAGGGACAAATGGACCCAAACTATAGCAGGATAACCCTGGTGGGTTTTCGTTAAATATGTCACCTGTCTATACATGTATTAGAACCTGTTGGCTACTGTGCTCTCTGCAGTTGGCTCAGGTGGGTGTTTTTGACAGTTGGAACACTCATTACCAATACAAATCCTTTGAAAACTACTGGGATTTATTCTTGTCCTTCTCCTGCATTGGGGAATTTTTGGTCTTTGTTACAAGGCTGTTATTACTGGATTGCCGTTCTGTGCCAATGTTTGTGTCATGTTTGAGTGTATAGCAGAGGGATACTAACAGATATCAGTGGCTGTATAGTTACTAAAGCAGAAACTGAGAGTCCTGTGTGCAGAGCTGTAGCTGTACTCTGATGTTGAACACACAGCTCTGAGTCATTGCCTTACAGTCTTCTCCTCGCATTGATCTCTGCTAAAGGTTCATTCACGGGCCACTTGCTGCTCATTAAGATTTAATATTGACTTCACAGAGTTGCTTGTGGTGTCATTACAATGGGTATAAAGTTTTTTAAAGTTAAATTTGTAGCTTGAGGTTGCCAATGTGGTACGCGGATAAGTGGAGGTGACCCCTGAATAAAAACACCTTGATTTGGAGGAGGGTCTGTTTTGGACCCACATAATTAAAGCCATCCGTTTTGCAAACCCCACAGATATTTTCCTATGTTCTGTCTGTTATGCTTCAGTTCTGTTTTTCTCTCTTCTATATGTAGTTTGGACCCTGCTGTGATGTTTTGCAAATGTGCATTTTTGTACATTTACAGGGGCCCCTTCTTTTCTGAATTCCCACTAGATTTCTGGTGAATTTGAAGCATTTTGGAAAGCAGGAGAGCAAGAAAGAAAGAAAGAGGAAAATGAGTCCACATAAGGTTCAGATTAAATTGTGTTGTGTTGCCTCTTTTTTCCTTTTTTTCTTCTCTTCCCATCGGATGTTTTCATAACTAAACCAAATGTGTGCTTGGAGTCAGCCAAAAGCAGTCGAGAGAGAGAGAATCCCTGAAGCAAAATGTTAAAGTCAGATTGTTGAAGTAAGTTTCCGCTGCCCTCTGGGCGTCCAGGCTGTACTCAGAACTCTGCGGGTGATGGACCCCAGTTCCCCCGATGGTCAGGCTGTTTCTCTGCGAGGCTTTTCATTACTGCTGGCAAAGTGCTAGATTCACTCCAGACAGTTTCATATGATTCTTAGTGAAACATTTATTAAACATTTGTCAGCTGTGTTCTGTCCCAGAGGCCCGTATGCAGCCATACTGTACTATTGACTAGAACCTTTAATCTTGAGCTGTCAGTCTATAGCCGCTGCACTACAGTCAGATTTGAGGTGCTGGGTTTATAGGATTCACATCTAGACATAAAATCTTGTATGCAAGACTTCATGCATACAATGCCAAGTTTTTATAATCCATCTGAACCTTGCAGGTGACAATTGGTATAAAGTTTTGAATTCAGAGATTAAATTTGTAGGTTGAGGTGGCCAATGTGGTACGAGGATAATTGGAGGTACGAAAAAGGTCATACAGAAAACTTTTTATATATATACTGCGTATTTGCATTTTACAGTCTTTTTATTCTTAGCAGAGTTTAGTTTAATTTCTGTTTTTCTCATTATGTCGCTTTTGTTTAGAAGGCTCAGTATGAATAAGAGTGAAGGAGGCTGAGGCCCTCCACCTTCACAGGGCAGGCAGCTGATGGTTTAGGGTTAGTGCATGTGGTGTTGTGGCTGGTGCTCCTCATCTCCATCCATGCCCCAGCTTCCTTCCACATCCTGTCCTGTCTTGCCTTGTCCCTTCCACTCTAACCAGATGTTTTTGTGCAGTCTAAGTAGCCCTGGTCTGAAGCATTAATGCAGATGAGGAACTGAAGCGGCAGCCAGGTGGACTGATGGGATGTTTAGACCTCTGGGAGCGAGAGCAAGAAGGAGGGTGGGTGGATGGGGATAGAGTGTGAAAGAGTGAGTAAAAGGCATCATACACCAGGGAGCCAGCACTGCGGAACACATTGACCTCAGTTTGGTGCTCATGGAAGATAAACCTGCTTGCATTAATTGTGTTTCTCCTCCTCTTCTTCTCTTCCTCTCTGTCTGTCCCTTGCCTAGTTGAATGGGTCCTGGAAAATATAAACAGGATGCAGTCTTGTCTGATCATAAATCCCTTCTTTCTGCTCCCTGGCCCCCAGCCCTGGACCACGTCCGTTCCCCTCCAGCACTCGTCACCCCATCTCCCGCCCAGATCCTCCCCTTTAGCTCAGAAGAGAAAGCCAAGAGTTTCTGTGTATGTGCGCCCGTGTGATGTGTGTGTGTGTGTGTGTGTGTGTGTATGTGTATGTGTGCACATGTGCATCGGGAATCGGCTGTGTCTAATATGCTGTTTCCCAACGCTGGGGGACGGGGTTGTGCGCTGGTTTTGTAACTGCTAATCATTGCCCACATTTAGTGTGTAATTCATACAGAGAAGTTCCGACTTTCCACCTGTAGGGGTTAAAACTGCACATCTGGATGCAAGCTGATGCACACATGCATCATGCTTATTTGTCTTTCTCACACATTCTCCTTTCTGCAGTTTTTGTAATTATTCCATGCAATGTTGCAACCAGACCCACCTGTGAACCTTATTATTCAGTAATGTCAATTGGAGGAAATTACCATCAGTCAAGTGCTCTGTGCACTTGACTGATGTCCTTAACGGTGTTGCACACTGTGGCAAAGTTCAGCTATGATCAGTATAAAACAGATTTAGCTCTTTTCTCAAATAAAACACAAATGCGATCGAACATCCTCTTCACTGTCACCCAGAACATGCTCCAGAAAAGCCCTTAATCAATCTTCATTTCCCTGTCTGACAGAGTTAACAGCTTAAGTGGCTATTGAAAAAAAGTCCAATGACAGGAAGTTCCCACAGCCTTGCTTACATACTATAGCCTCTCTTGAGCAAGGCACTTAACCACAGCACAGCTGGAATGTAACTGGATAAATTGAAGTGAATTCATTCACGTTTGACCATAGAAAACTTAATAATGCAAAACTGCGAGTTCGCAGTTCTGTTATCATGATGCAGGAAGAGCATCCACATCTGATAACTGTGATGGCCTGAAGATCTTTGTGGCTGCTTTATAGAAGTATGTGTTATGTAGAATGTGTGTTATTCACTTATCACCTCAACAAATTGCTGTTTGTCTCCATTGCATCAGATTGTATTGGAATCGTTTGCAAAGCAAAACTTTGACACACCACTGTTTGTTTTGCTGTTCAGTCCGTGGAGCTGAGGGTATTCAGACCTTAAGCACTTCAATTACACTTCCCTTCCTCTCGGCCTACTTTCTTTCCTGCTTGATAATGCAAGCCCAATCATTTCTGCCATCAAAAGGGGAATTAGTGTTCATTTTGAGATTTGCATTTTCTAGGTGTGTATCATCAGAGCGTGTACAAGCCTGAATGTTTGGGAATAAAGGACTGGGTACTTATGAGTCTGAAATAAAAACCCTCAAGCAACAACGACACAAGCGTTACTTCTTTAGTCAGACACAAAAAATGTTTTAGGCCCCTTTTTTTCATATGATCATTGATTTTCTTTTCCAGTATTAGATTTCTTAACAATCCAGGTAACGGTTTCGGTTTAAACTGACAACCTGACAATCTGTCTGTCTCAACTTAAACTTTTCATACGTTTTTCTTCAGGTTTCTTTTTACATCACAACTTTATTGACAAAAGTTCAGAATTCAGTATTTTTACTGCGTCTTATTGTAAATCCTCTCTCCACAGGTTTGCATGCACTGAGGCGAGCTCTGGGAGCTTTACACCAACCCTCAGACCAGCAGCTGATGGGGACAGTGACTGTCACTTTTCAGGACCTCCAGTGGGCCATGTCTGTTGTTAAGCCAAGCGCCATGAGGGAGGTTGCTATCGATGTCCCCAAGGTACTGTAAACTCTCTGTTGCTACTTCTCGTTTCACTTTCCCTCACTTGTGCTTTTACTCCTTTGTGCACATACTGTCTTTCTCTTTTTATAGTTGAAAAACTGACACCACAAATTCAATTTAAAACTCAGTGAAAAGTACAAGAAAACACAAATTGCCCTAATGGTGACCTCAGACTAATATTTACCTTCCAATTACTGGTTACTTGGTGCCTTCTGATTGCATGAATGAAGCTGCAGAGATGTTGTAGCAGTCGCAACTTTTGTATTTGCACCAGGAACTATGGCAGAGTAACTACATTTAGTCGTGGTTTCTCTGGTCAATGTGCAGGTAAGGTTCCTGAGTTTTTGAAATGGTTCCTAGTCTCCTGGAAACGTTCCTGTGGTGGAAACAGGCTATAAATGTGAATGGAGGGATGTTTGCAGTTTGAGTGGTCAGGGAGCAAAAGAGACATGCAATTAGAAAATTGATGCTTTCCAGACTGAAATGACAGATTTAGTTCTGAAATCTTACCAAAGTGTGTCCATGTTCAAAAAATGGAAACGAATGAGAAACGTTTATTAGCATCTTCATCTGAAGAATATCGCAATAAAAGACTTTCAGCCTGAACTCAAGCAAGATACAGACTTACACGCTGCGTATCACAGACGTCCCAGGGAAACGACTTATAAGAGAGAAGTAATCATGAAGCGGCACGTGCATTGCAGAGAACCTTTGTTCGTGTGTTCTTAGTTTATGGCATCGTGTTTAATGACACAATCTGTTCTGGATATTATGTTTGGAATCATAATTAGCTGTGTCTTGCCTGCATTCAACCATGTAGTAGCCCGGGGAGGACGCAGACTGGTTTATATCACTCAGTCTGTCTTTATTTACAGCACACATACTGTATAGAGTCTTTGGACTCCTGACTGGAATCACCAGCACCTAAAAGATGAGGTCCGGCTGAGGAAGAGTGAGAGTGGCCATTCTACCCTCCACTGCAATGAAAATGAACCTCAGCGGATGGGGGGTGAAAAGGGGAAAGGGAGAGGATGAGAGGACAGTGGTGAGACTCCAGGATGTTTTGGAGTTTGCATGTGCAAGACATAACGGACAGGAAGAGGGCTAACATCATGCTCCACCGGTAATTGAAAGCAGATCGGAGAAAATGTAAAAAAGAGAGAGGAAGAAGAAGGAACGTCCTTCCTATTTTTTTTTACCCCCCCCCCCTCTCTCAGCGCTCTGCACTGAGCTCACCCAGAGACATTTAGTCCTTGCGGCCAGTTCCTGGAAACTAGAGAGAGGAGTGACTTTGAGTTTGGATTTTTTTTATCTCCTTAGCGCAGCACAGCTGAAAGGGCAGCCACAGAGCCCCGGACTTGATTATATCCACATGAGTGCAAACATTTGTTTCTAATCCATTTTATATAAGAAACTTCCAGTGGTGCCGGATGAATATAGGCCTCAAGTTCCTCGGAAAACTTCTCCGATTACATATCTAGAGATTTGAATTTGAAAGATTATCCCTCACGATTTGCATTACATTGACATGTAAATCATTTGAAAGTAGCTTCTTAATCCTTTGCTTGTTTTGTGACAACACATTCTTTCTCTTTCTGACAGCTTTTTTTTAACTAATCATCTTCTTCCTACAGTCTGGCTTTAATATTGTCATTCTGCAGCTGTATAATAAAGCCGCTTTATTTCTGTGTCTCCCATGAGTTTTTTTTTTTTTGTCTGTGAAGTCCTCCGCACCCCCTTTTCACCCCATCAAAGAGCCCAAGAGGCCCCTTGTAAAGTTCAGAAAACAACAGTAAAAGATAATAACTGGTTCTCGTACAGAAAGGAACAGAGGAAAGAAGGGGGAAAAACACAGCACAGCGAGGTGTGAGTCAAAACATTGCCTTGTAATTCCACAGACGCTTCATTCGTGACATAAAGCACCTTGCAATATTGTTATTTCTACCAACGACTCCAATATGTCTGCAGAGACGTGACCAAAAATGCATTAAGAGGAGGAGGAGCGTGGGGGGGGGGGTGGCACCGATGACACTTTACAGTGTTGTGCTGCACATCTGCTCCCTTGCTGGAAAGAGACAAGTCATTTTCTTTGTAATCAGTTTGGCTGGAGGATGTCTTTTTTTTTACCTTGTCTACCATGAGTTGCCACCTAGAGAGAACAACATTAAGATAACTGTCATGTGATTAATAACACGTTTGCTATTACAATCCATGTGACAGCTTTTGCACAAGGCTGCTAACCGAAGGAAGTAACTTTATCAGCTGTGCTGTTGTTTTAGCTTATTGATTACAGACAGTATAAACTTTGCATAATGATGAAATGTTTTGAAGGATATCAGTTTTTGAAGGCACTTCACACTTGCCAGGTAGATTTTAATTCATTTTCATTCAAAGTCAAAATCAAATAGCAGAGGCTTAAAACTCGTTAATACTTATTAACATATTACTTAACTTCACTGTTTACTTATACTAATTAGCTTCAAATGCTGTTTTTAGTTGCATTCGAGGAAACCTCCAACGAAGTGGCAGCATTTGTAGATAAAACACAACATTCACATTAGCACTGCTCCATCGCCCATGTGTGCTTACAGGCGTTAAACACCATAATAACTATATGCACTATAAAGTAATATGTCAGAGTAATCCTGCTAACTCTAAAGTGCCGGACTTTACAGGACTGTATATTGTGCAAGCCACGTAAAAATTAAATGGAAATTAAAGTATGAAATGACCGTAAGAAGTTTCCTTAATTGTCTCAGCTTAAGGTCCACTGACTTGCTTTGTCTGGAGCCACTGTTATCATTTAGTGTTGTCAGCAGATGGATTTTTGCCACTTGTCATAAGACTCTTCAAAGTGTAGGACTTTACGTCCGTGTTGGCTTTACTCTGTGTTGTGGCAAACGCCACGTACTATGGTTGAAAGTTCCAGAACATACAAGTAAGTGGACCCCCCCCCCCCACACACACCACCTCTCTGTTGTTGTTTGTGAGAAGTAAGATTGTCATATCAGCTGCTGTTTCCTGGCTCACTAGTGAACTTTTAACCTCACTATACATTTAACAGGGTTAATGAGGTTTCATGTGAGACATGCATCACTAAGTAATTAAACCATTTCATAGAACCTTTGTGCGTTTTTTAGAGACAGAATCAGAGCTAATCATTTTGTAGTGTTACATTAAACTGTTCACTTTATTTTGCTGCCGGTATTTTACATAATGTTCAGTATTTCACGTATCACTTTCCATGAAATGCTTCCTTCTGTGGGTTGAGACACAGAACGTCTTTGTGTGTCGTGTCTCTGTTCTGCTTCCCTTGCTGTATGTTTTCATCCATTGCTTTACCCATGTTTTATTGCTCACTTGGTTTCTTCATTTCTCTGTATATGGTCTGCCTTAGAGTTTCTTTTATCTCACTCCACTCATTTATTTCATTCCATTCCTCTCCGGACTTTCAAATAAGCACGGTCCGCTCGCTAGCCTCCAGCATATCTCCTCATCTCTCACCCCTCTCTCTCACTCCCTTCCTCCACCTCTCCACTTCTCCCCTCCATCCGTCCTTTCCTCTTTCTCGCTCGGTGCTGTCCATAAATCGTTCGGTATTTCTGTGGCCAGATGCCAGGTTTCCATTAGGTGCTTCGTTCCCCGGAGATGGCGCCGGTGGCCTGGGATGTGTTACCTCTGGATGGAGAGTGGAGGGAGGATGGGAGGCTGGGGGGGGATGAGCATGAAAGGAGGGAGAGAAAGAGGAGGACGTAAAAAAAAGGAAACGGGGAGCGGCATGCATCAGTATTCAAGGGGACAGAGAGAAAGATGGTATGATAATGAGAGAGTCAAGCGAGAGAAGGAGGAGTGCAACAGAGATAAGATGGATATGAAACATAGATGTGGGGGAAGTGGAGGTAGATGAACACTAGACACTATGCACCTTTCTGTAAGTAGCCTACTGATAGCTTTCTGCAGTAATCTGATTAGAGCTGCAACCAAGGATCATAGAATTTCAGAAAATGAACAGTAGCCGATGGTGACATCACATTGTTGTTTTCTTCCAGTCCAAAACATTTCAGAACATAGAATAAGGACATTTCTGACATTATACTTAGTATTATAAATAGTAATTATAATGATGATTAATAAATCAACATGTATGGCTTTTTTCACCCCTCATCTGTCAGTGAATTGTTTCATCTGCAGTTTTTTATTCCAGCTCTAAACCCATTTGCCTGAAAGTCATTTATTCAGGAAACTTAAATGTAGTCATGTGTGGATTAGAAAAAGAGTTTCTATAGCAACATTATTTCATAATAATAATAATATTTCATAATAAGGTTTTTGATCAAACTAATTGCTGCTATATATTTCTGTTCTGTTTTCCACATTGCTTTCACTTGTTTGACCTTTTGACAGGTGCTTTATTAATTATCTCACTGCTCCATGGCACTCGACTGAAGAATCAGCACTGCCAGCGGTTCATCTCAATGCACACAAACTCCTAATATTCTACAGTAGAAACTGGAAGCATGTACTGTAATAATTTACTTAATGATTAGGTGGAAAACGTGGCTCAAGATTTCACACAGGACATGACAGGTATCAGCGTAACAGTACAGATGTCACGATGAGTCACAGCATTGCATTCCTGTAATAAAATAATCAAATTCAGAGTTTGATTTCAATGACAGTGACGTTAGCAGATACAATGGGCCGGATGCGCTGACCTGCTGCTTTCATACACGGATTGTACGGTACCCAGGTTGCCACAGACCGTGTAAAAACATTGTACGACTTCCTGCTTAACGTGATTTCTCCCACTAACTTGATTTGATATGTGCATGTGAGAGCCAAGTGTGGGAAGAAAGAAACAGGCGCAGCAGATAAGGCAGATAAGGAACAGAAAGATAGGAAGAAGCCAGCATGAAGGTAGATTTATGAAAGAGATGACACACAGAGAAAAAAAACGTGATACAGAGGGGGGGGAGGGGGGGGAGGGGGGTTTGGACAGAACTGGACTAAAATGAGCGAGGAAGTGACAGAAGAAGGTATGGGTAATGAAGAAAGAGACAGGAAGGATGAGAGAGGGATTTGGATGAGGATTTCTCCTCCTTATCTGCTTTATCTCCTCTGGTTGTTCACTGCCGGTCTCTCTCCCTCCCTCCCATCTGTCACACAGACAGCTGTTGGCCAACTCCCTCTGTTGTTGTTCACTCTCCGTCCAGAGTCTCCCTGATTCAACCCGAGCCCTCCGTCCCTCCGTCTCCCTCCAACTACGCTTTTACATCCCACTTCTTTCCTCTCCCCCCTGAACCCCGTCATCGGTCTGGAGGGACTCGCGGTTCTCTGCAATTTACGGACGGAAGGTTAGAAACGGGTTACATGAGAACATCAGTGACATCAGCATTCAGTCAGAGCTTGTTTGGTTTGTTGAATTTATTGTTGGTGATGTGTTTGCATTTGACCTGACACAGATCTGAACTGTATTATACTTGAGAAGAACCAGAGTGATTTAAGGCAGTACATTCAAACTGTGCTGATGATTCATTCGCACTTGGTATTACTACTTATATTGCTCATCTATTACTGCTTCTTCTGTGGCTAATCCTTTATCTTCTTCTGCTACAACATTTTCTTCTACTAAACTCTGCTTGACTACACAAAATATCTTTAGAATCTATAAACAACAGGGAAGAAGATTTATTGAATTAAAGCTGTTCTGTAGCACCAAACCTCCAGAAACGGACATTTGGGGCTTAATGTGAATTCCTCAGAGCTTTGAGGATGGTGAATGCCAAAACATCAGCTTCTGGAATAAAGTCAGCGCTGCAGAATCGTCAGTGTGCTCCTGCTCCTGTCATTTTCTTAGCTGCTGCTTTGTATTTTACTGCTTTTCATCATTCTAACCCAAACCATGTTATGTAAAATGGCAAGATAAGAGATACTGATGGTACAGTGAATGAAGAGGCCTCTTTATTTCTTATATTCTCACATGGGTTTTCTTGCTTGCCACAGCACTGCAGTGTAAATGGAAATAAATGAGGTCTGTTGATTGTTAGCATGTTTCATAATTCCAGGTTCGCTGGTCAGATGTTGGTGGGATGGAGGAGGTGAAGCTGAAACTGAAGCAAGCCGTTGAGTGGCCTCTGAGGCACCCTGAGGCATTCACCCGCATGGGGATCCAACCACCTAAAGGAGTATTGCTCTACGGGCCCCCAGGCTGCTCCAAGACCATGATAGCCAAGGCTCTGGCTAATGAAAGTGGGCTCAACTTTCTGGCTATTAAAGTAAGTTTTCATTCATAGCCAAGTCATAAGATCTTGACCTCTTTTTGTAGTGTGCTGTGTTGGTGAATTTAAATCAAAGAAGGACAAAGAAAAGTTTTATGTATAAACATAAATATATTACAGGTGTGCTTGTTCATGAAACACTGGATATGAACCCTATTCAGCTTCTCAATAAGACAATATAATTTATCCAACACCTAATTAATTAACATCACTTCAATCACTTTGCACTTCTATGAAGTTAGTCCGCAGTACTGAAAGTTGGCTCTGGATGCGATTCATCCAACAGGATTTCAATTCCTACGACACTGGGCTGGTTTGAAAGATGTTTCCTCGTGGCCTGAAGGTGGTCTGGCTGACTAACTTCCTCTACAGAGAGCTTCCTTGTCTGACCTTTGACCCTGTATTTGTCCCCTCTCATTCATCACCCCATCCTTTTTGCCACCCGCTCTATCACCCCCCCTCCTACCCGACCTGGCCTGCTTGACAGAGATTGATTGATCGGCTTGCTGAATGGTTGATCAGTGAATATTTTCAAAGCTGTTGCTATGCAAGACAGAAAGCTTCGACAGAAGCTCTCAACCAGTGTCGTTAAGCCATCAGCAAATGCTGTGACTTGGTGTTTTTAAATTTAGCTACGTTGGTTGTTTCAGCAGTCTCTAGTTAAGCTAAGTTAAGTTTTCTTTAAATGCTTACAGACTTTACTTTCTACAAATTGACTACATACTCCACACTGAAAAAAATGTGTCCTGGCAGAACATTATATTTCAGAAAAGGACAAATTCTAAATGTTTTCGCTGAATTATGTCTTTGTACTTGATACAAAGGTGAGATTTGCAAGAGTATTACTGTAATCTCAAGAAGCAGGTTTCAAGTCACGAGAAAGTGAATGTACTCTATGAAAAAGGTTAAAAACATTCTGTCCTTCCTGCTGAAAGCTGCTCTCAGCATCTGCAATAACAGTATCAGGTTTTTCCAGTGCAGCGGTTGCTTTGACATAGATACGTTATCCAAATTTAAATGTGGATACTTTAAGGCTCACTCTGTTTCCTCTGTGTGAAAAAGCCCTATTATCATCTTGTCAATTTCAGTTTCCTCCCACTGCAGCCACTCAAACACACTCACATCCGCAGATGCATACGTGCACACAAACACACAGTCAGCACACACATGGCTCATATCTGTACAGTGTCAATGGTTTTAAACTCACCATGTCCAGCCCTTGGCTCTGCCACAGACAGGGGAACCTGGGATTAATGAGTCAGCCTCCACACTTACTGCAGGAGACAAAAGGGCTGGGAGTTAAGTGTCGTCTCCTCCGTCAGCCCAGAGGTGTTGAAAGGGTGGATTGCAGGAGAGGAAGTTCCTCTGAGGGTTGAGTGGATGTTTATCTGCTTTTGAGCGAGAGAAAGAGGAGGGAGGGAAGGACTGAAAAGTTACAAAAAGACAAAAAAGAGTATAGAAGTCTCAGAAAGTGGAGTGAAATCAGTCATCCTACATCTGTACTCATAGATGCGTGGGTTACAATGTGTAATCACCTTTAGGTTTAGTAGTAGAACAAGTGTTTGTTACAGTATTTGTAGAGAGATTTGTAAGACAGCTGATAGTGCTGTCTTACAAAGTCTGAAGTACCCAGGTAACATGAAAAGAAGATGCAATGAAATACCTGCCAGTTACATGTAGTGTAATATCTCTGTCTTCCTCTCTTGGTTATGATAAAAAAAAAACATGTGTTGTGTTTTTACAGCTGCACTTTTTTTCCACTTGTGCTCTCGATATGACAGGTTAAACATGAACACTGATTAAAGACTATGCCTGTGTTCACTTATTCGCTTAAAAAGAAAGGAGGCAACAGAACATTCCTATCTAAACGGTTACGGAGCAGGATATATAGGGATGTAACTACAAACAAAACATCGCAGTCCAGCAGAATCGGTCTCTGTTAAAGATGGTGGAGCTTGTGAGTGATGGTGGGAGGGTGGAAGTAGCTGGAGATAAAACACTGAAAAGCTTCGATAAATTTCTTGTTTAACAGCAGGCTGCCATGTATTTTACACAGTGGGGAGTTAATTTTCCCAACTAAACAGGTTTTACCCGTGAAGTAAAACCAGTACACATACTGACAGACATATCTTCTTCATTCTCACGCTGTTGTATCAATGTTGAAATGACATGAACACTTTTTTTTTTTTACAGGGACCAGAATTACTGAGCAAGTATGTTGGGGAGTCTGAAAGAGCTGTGAGGGAAGTAAGTACGCCAGACTTCACTTGCAGTAGTTTAATAGTTGACCTTCCTTACCAACTACTTCCTTACAAAAGTGTAGGTCCCTGAATATTTTTAGAGAGTGATATAACGAACAGATGACCTGAGCTGTAACATATGACATTAACGAGTGCCGTATTTCCTGTGTATGTTTGCGTGCACTTCTGGCTGAGAGTGATTCATTGGACCTGTTAAATATTTGCTCTGTTTTCCTCTCTTCTATTGTTGCCGGCGCTGCTCGCAGGTGTTTCGGAAGGCGCGGGCCGTCGCTCCCTCCATCGTCTTCTTTGATGAGATCGATGCTCTCGCCAGCGAGAGAGGAAGGTACAGTGTGCTCCTTCTCTTAACGCTACTCAACGGGTCATAGATGTAGAAAAAAATAGATGCCATAATGTCAGTTCCTTCCCACCTGATAAATATGGATTTCCTCCATCAAAGGTCTTTGGCTTATTGTTCACTGCTACTGGCCAGTGTTTACTATTTTCAGAGCTGTGGTCATTTATTGTCCAGCGATGACACATGCACAGTCATCGCTGTGGTCTACTTTAATTTAACCGGCTGTAGCCCGTGTCCCCACATCTCACACAAAGATTCGCTTATGAGCAGATCGAGCAAACATCCCAAATAGTCTGCATGACTGCACTATCAAAGCCAGCCACAAGGTTCCCATGGAGTCCTCGTAGACTTTTGTGGCTATTTGCTACCGGGGCGAACACAGAACATAGTCTTGTCCGGAGGCGCTTTAGTGGGATGGCACTGGGAACATCTGTGGTTTAAAGGAAGGAGGATGGGGGGGCGGACAGAGGACACAGATCTGAGGCACACAAACACTTCATTGTGCCCGTCCACAGCAGATGGGAAAGGCCAAATATGCAGCGCGCTTCCTGGTAAACCAGTCGATGAAACTAAATGTTGTAGGAAGAAACACAGAAAGGCCAGTGAGTCCGTAAAACTTCAGCACAACACATCTCAGCATCTTTAATGTTTCAGTACATCTCATCTCTTCACCACAGTTCATTAAAATTTCCAGTTGTGATTCAGTTTTTAATCACAAAATGAGAATTTGTCAGTTTAGATAGATAGTTTAAATCAGTACCAACTTTTTAATACTTCTCAGTTTTAATGTGTCCTTTTGGTTCGGATAAGAGTACCAGTCCTTTTTTCCACCATCTTTATTTGTCTCACTATTTTCTTGTATATCTCATGTCTCTTGGGTAAGTCAGGCCATTCAGCCTACAGCGTGTTGCAGTTTCCACAGAAATCTGGCACACGGTTTTAACTTTGATGCTCAGTGGAGTCCTTATTCATTTCCAGTGTACAGGATGTGATTCTGTTTCAACCTGTCTTCATCAATCAGTTTTTGCCAGTGAGACTGTCAAGTCCACTCTACGTTTAAATTTACAGAGTGAGTGAGCTTCCATCTCCTTATCTCGATGTGTCCTTTTGTGAATGTACTCTGTGACTCTGACTCCCCACCTAGCTGCTGCTCAGAGCCTCGTGAGCTCGCTGCAGCGGACGCGAGGTTGGACCTGTGCCTCAAGGCCACTCGCCATTTTAAAACTGTACTTAGCGCTGATCAGTAAAGGTTATTTATCGGTCTTCACTTCCTGCCATGTCTAATCAATGAAGTGGCTTATGCACGCCAACAAGAATTCAAAACTGTTGACCGAACTAGACATAGTGTGTGCGTGTGTGTGTGCGTGTGTGTGTGTGCGTGTGTGTGTGTGCGTGTGCGTGTGTGTGTGTGTGTGTGCGTGTGCGTGTGCGCGTGTGTGTGTGTGTGTGTTTCTTTCCTGTCTCAAGGCAGGAGATGAGAAGCACCTGTAAATCTGTCAGCCTACCAGCCATGATTCCAAGGTGCTGGAATGAAATGAGAAAGACAGGAAGAGGTGAAGAATAGTGGAGACAAATAGTAAGAAACAACAAAGAGGCTGTGATTGACAGATCATAAAGGAGAAAACGAGTGACAGAGAACTCTTAATTAACTCCCAAAAGTCAAAATAAGTGAGAGTATGTTTGGGTAAAAGGCAGAAATGTTTTCTTTTTGTATTTATTACCTCTTTTTCTCATGGTGTCTTTGTCCCTGCTCCTCTTCTTTTACCCTTGTTCTATCCTTCTTCATTTTCTCCCTCTCTCTATAGTGCCTCTATGGTTTTCTCACATCCTCTCTCTTTATATCTCACCCTCCATTGGTCTCTTTTACCCCATCTTCTATCACGACCTTTATTCTTTCCTCCCAGATTTTTTCACTCTGTCCTGCTCTCCCTAAGCCTCTTCTCTCTGTCCTTTTCTCTCCATCTCCCCCCAGCCAAACCCTCTTTCTCAATCCCCCTCTCTCTCCTTTCATATCTCAGTGACAGAGCTCCTTTGTGTTCGTCTGCGGCCTTGTCTCTGCTAATAATGTCTGGCACTTCCGCTGGCGCTGTCAACAGAGACTGAGTGTGTGTGTTTGAGCTGGGAAGGGTGGCTGTCTGCACTACGCCATGGAAAATAACCGCCTTGTAATGCAGGGTCTAACACACTGATGAGTTTCTTAAAGGACAAGAGTGGTGATTTTCTATATTATATCTTACCGTGAACAACCTCTGCTGAAATTATCCTGGGTGTAGCCAAGGCCTGATCTACAGCAGCTTATTCCTCTGGGCTATAGAGCTCCGTTGTTGTCCAACACGCAGCAGTGAGCCATGCTGTTGCCTTGTGACAGCATGTGGCTTCATTGCCATGAAAGTGTGACTCCATCTCACACAAAACTCTCAAACACCTTATTCACTAAATGTATCTACCTATCTGTCTACAGCATAAAATATAATGTGAGAATAAAAACTATAGAATGGTGGATGTATGATTTTGACACAGCATCTGTATTTAACACCCTGAGAGGATTCATTTGAAGTCTCATGCTGCAGCAAGCTTAGTTCCCAAAGGTTACATAGTGTAGCTTTAGTAGGTCTAACACAGACTGCTGAAGGCTCTTGTTAAACTTTAAAGGTTTTGCACAAAATGAGGACTTTGCTATTATAATATAAATAAATATATATATATAAAAAAATTACTTTGTGGGCACTTTAATGGCCAAAAAATAAGAAGTAAGAATGATTACAACAATCAAAACTTGTTTCAGACTTAAAAACCTTTACTCTAAGTCAAAGCACATGATTGTGACATCTGTATCTTTGATTTTGTTTTGTGCATATTTTTTATAGCAGCAGCAGAGCACAATTAACTGGCAAATGGGGACATCTCATTAATGATGGGTATCACTGGGAATGCTGCCTGTAACATATTTGATATTTAGCTTAAGATTCTCATACTGGTTGATTTGGTGCTTTCCTGTTCTGTTTGGTCAGTTTAGTGGCAGTACTGACTTTTGTCTTCTACATTGTGTGAAACCCTCAGGTGAGATTACACTTCAAACTTTGCCATATTGGGAGAACAGATGTGCTGCATTCCTCCACGTAATTCCAAACAGGCCGATATACGGTGCGTTTTAGCCTTGTCTGAAGAAGGCTGCTCTATTTCAGAGGGCCGCTCGTTTTTCTGCCGACTTGTTTTGAATTTGGTTCAGTAGGGTGTCACTGGCATGGAAAACTTACTTTTCTTGCCAAAGTGTTTTTTTAAGAAGAAGCCGAATTGTGTTAATGATGGAATCTGCTCACAGAGTCACTGACACTTTGCAGAAGGTCCCTGCAAGAATTCAAGAACTGCACAGTCCATTTTCCATTATTCATTTTATTTATTTTCTATACATTCTGTACGATCACAGTTGTAGCCATCCACCATCTAGCTGTAAATAGTCACACGTTCCTCTTCCTCCCTGTATCTGACTGTTTTTACATATGTCGCTCTATTATCCACCCTGCAGTCCTGTCATCTACCTACACATCCACTCATCTATCTTGTGTTCTCATCCAACCGTTCAGCTCTTCAGGCTCTGGGGGCGTAGGCGACCGCGTCCTGGCTCAGCTCCTGACAGAGATGGACGGCATCGAGCAGCTCCGAGACGTCACTGTGCTGGCCGCCACCAACCGGCCCGACATGATCGATAAGGTAAACAGACGCTGTCTCGCTGTCTTTATCTCTCCTTCCTCCTCTTTGGTCTGTGATTGATAAGGTTGAGGAGATGGTGTGCGTGTGTTTTCCCTTGTCTCCTCCTCTCCCTCCCTTTCTCTGTTGTGCATGACTGATAAGGTTAAAGGTCTCTCGCTCCGCTCTGTCTTCCTCGGCTCTCTCCTGTCTGTTTGGATGCTTCATCTGTGTTGCTTTGGTGAGGTTAAACTGAATCAATAATTTTACACCTGGTTTGGTTGTAAGTCTGTTTAGAGTAATTTAGTCTGCTTAAGTTTTTTAATATGGACGCATTATACTGAATACAAAAATAATACGTTTGGTCTAGAACATCAGCAAACTTTTACCATAAAATTTGGGCAAGTGCAACCTACTATAGGCAGAAGTAAAACCATTGTTTCTTCTTTCTTCTATAAGTCTTTAGTCCTTTGTCCATGCTCCATTTTCTATATGTCTACCCTTTTATCTCTTCCTCTTTCCATCCACAAAAACGTCTTTGGTCTTTTATCCACCCATCTCTGTCCTAATGAAATTTCCTGAGTGCTGATCAAAGACGGAGTTTGTGCCTTGTCAAAAAGGACACAGGATGGGAAAATGTCGCAGCACTCCTTAAGCTCCTTCTCAGACAGTTGCTGTCTCTGTCTTTCTGTCTTTTTTCCTTTTTGGGCCTCCTCCTCTGTGTAGACTAAAAATACTCAGATACTAATAACATAGATTCTCTGGGGAAGTGCTTCACTGTCTGTCCTTCATATACTTCAAATATAATAACTACACGTTTGTAAAGTCATATACTGATATTCACAAGTTAGCAGGTGATGAACTATTTGGACATAATAATAATAATAATAATCACCAAGAGCCTATCTGCAGTTGTTTTATATAAACTTGTGACTGTTCAGATCCATCAGCATTTGGAGATACTCCTTGGAGAAATCCTCCTCATAGAAATTTAGCATAACCCCCTCCTGAAACACCCCCCAGCCCATTTCTGGCTCACTTGTGGAGACTTGATCCATTGCTGCTGTGTGGGAATGACAGCGACTTCCTCCACCTCTGCGACTGGTTGCCATCTCATTTCAAACTCCATTAGCGGTAGAGCAGCTAAGAAGCAGCATGAGTGTGGGTTTGTGTGTCTGTGTAAGTGAGGGGGGGGGGGGGGATTCACTTTAGGTATGGGGTCAAGCCCCTGGGCAGACAGATGGGGAAACCCTAGGCGTCCTTCCACATGTTGGCCTTCTCAGGAAGTGGTCTCCTGGGCAGCTGAGAAATCAGATTACCTCCCCCTGCCCACACCCCCCACTAAGGAGTGTGTGTGTGTGTGTGTGTTTGCTTTAAGTCATTTGAATGGAGAATCTATGAACTACATTGGGAACCGAAGCTGCCAAATGGACAAGCACCCCCTCACCACCACCACATTTGCTCCCCCAGCCTTTACAGCCTCTACCACCCCTTCGTCGCCACCAACATCGTCGCTTCACTCCGGAGATGAGCAGGCATTTCCATACCAATAGCAGGATATGATAGGACAAATTAAGATTAATGGGACTCTTGGGTGTCAATGAAGTCATTGTCGGCTGTTGGTGGAAGAGAGGAGGCTCCTCGGGGGCCTCGGCTGTTTGACGGACAGAGTGGGAGGAATGGGGAAATGAAGAGAGGGGAGAAAGTGGTGTTTACTTTAGTTTGAAAGGAGCAGGCCTGCTGTCCATCTTTCAGCCGCTGCTGCAGGACAGCATGGATTTCCTTTTTTTATCAGGTTGTTTCTCTGAGTAAGAATGAGGTTGTTTTGAGTTAGGAAACATGCAGCATCAGTGTCAGCATAAAATGTATTAATTTATAACAGGTTTAATAAACGACATGGTCAGTGATTGTAAGACTATCATAAAGAATTTATTAATGATTTCTACCGGTACTGTATATGAGCTGAAAATATAATTTATTTTCACAGAGACATGAGTCTTTGCACAGTTGTAGACTACTTTCCTCCTCCGCTATACATTTATAACGTTTAACTTAGTTTAACTTAGTTTAACTTACAGAGAGATTCTGTTCTTGCACGTGCACGGCGCCCTCGGGCTTCCTTGTATTACATCTGTGACAAACATGATCAGTTTTGCAACAACATGTGGACATTATGACTAATGCCCCTGAATCATATCCTAACAAATGGACAACAGATAGTTTTCACACAAGCACACATGGTTCCTCTCTCTGCCTTCGCAATAAATAAGTGACAAATATAGTTCAAATTATTGCTCTGTTACAACAGCAGACAAACAACGTAAATCTGTTTTTGTGCCTGACACACACGTGTACGTGTATAAGCTTCCTTTAATATCCAAAGCACCATCATCTCTTAAAGCCTCTTCTACAAAAAAAAACTTCTTACACTTCCTCTTCCCCCAGGCTCATCTCTTACCTGCTGTGACTGTTGTGTGGCAGTTGATTAGCGCCACCAGGAATATTTATCCACCCTGTTTAGTAGGAAGAGCCCCCTGTCACTCTGTTTGTGGAGCAGCTGTCTGTCTTGCATGCTGTGCACACACACACACACACACACACACATTTGCTCAAACAAGACGTCCCTTTCACCACCTACAGTTTGTCTAAAACCACATTTTCATGTTTTTATTTTCCTTATTCTTAGTTTGTTGTTGTGAATCCATAGGTGGGTTATCCGTGGAGAAAGATAGTGTTGGTTTGTTTGTATACTGAATGGCCCATTTGTTTACTCTAATGTGTGCTCGGCTTCACCCATCCTATCAGGAGCCCTGGCTACTTACAGTGGAGGCGATTACTAACAGATGGATCTTTGTTTGAGACCTGAAGTTACCAACTGGGCTCTTATCATATCAAGGGGCCCTAACAAAACAGAGGCAGTAAAATGAGAGGTGATAGAAATGACTTGGTGTCTATAGATGGAGTTCACCTGGCTGTGTGGTGCATGAGACGGTGGCAGTGAATACGCCTTATTTTACTTTAGATGCTTAAGGCTGATATCACATCAGAATAACAGCAGTTTGTTGTTTTATCATTTAATCTATGAAATGACAGAAAAACTGTTACGTCTGTCATTGTTTTTAAATCAGTAGCCAGCATTAATCCAGTAAAATGTATCTTATTATTCAGGGTTTCTGCAGTTATACTACTTAATAATTTCACTAGGGCTTCAGAAAGCTGCTTTTTATAAATATACATATTGTTAAAATCTCTGAATTAAGCTCTGACAAATCTGAAAAACAGCGGCCCACCCACCCAGTGACATCTGCTTATTTTACTCACCTTGTTATGGGTACAATTGTGCCAGGATGCTGTTTGAGTCACCCAGCAGCTCCCCGGGCATGTTAACATGCTGGAAGAATGACAACAAATAAATGAGTGGTTCCTTCCTGACTGTGCTGTTTGCTAAAGTTTTTCAAAAACCACTGTTTGTGTTTTTTTATTGCACATTTGAGGGTAAAAAAAGCCTGAATCTAGGTGTCAAAAGATTTTTTTTTCTGTATTAATAATATTATATATACAGTTCTGTGGGCAACTGATATGTTACACAAACTATTCCTCTCGCATGATTTTGACAATAGAAAGAGAATCATTTATAAAAGACAGAACGTTCCACAGTGGATCATTTTCTAACATCTCAGTGTTAACCAACAGAATGTCCCGTCTTCTGTCCACTGATAGTCAGTAGTAGCGTTTCTCCCCGCTTCATATTTACCGGCTCCTCCTACTGAAAATCATCCCCATGTGCTGTAGTGTGGCTTCTGAACAGAAGATGGTGCCAAACCTGAAACGGCTCACTTCTTTTGACAATTATCTTTAATGCTGACCATTTCTAGAAATTAAATAAAGTAATTATGGTTGTGAAAGTGTTGCACATTTTGCCAGAAAAATAAAATCAAATATATTCTACCAGAAATATTCAATTTCTAATGGTATGAAACAGGTAATGTCCCATTGGATAAGCTGAGGTCGATAAATATTTTTCCATACTTTTACTTAAATGTAGCTCCGCAGCATCCTGCATGACACTACAACACAAAGATAAAGCATGAAGCCTTGTGGGATGGTTTGTGAGCCTTCACGGCCTTGTGGTCTTGTGTCCTTACATTCTTCCAGGAACACAACCGAGAGTTGTAATTGTGCAACAATTGACTGCAAGTGAGTGGTCCTTTCTAACCCAAGGCCCACAAAATCCACAGCTTAGTTTGGATCATAACTTTTTCTTCCCCTGTACATTTTAATTTCACTGCAGTACATTTGGCACGTTGTCTGCTTTTTAACAAGTATATGGAGCATGTTAATGAAGGGTGCATTGCAACCTACTGCATTATAACAAGGCTCATACAAAGTGAATACCTGAGATCAGACCAGTTTTAGCTGGCACAACATCTGCCAGTGTTTTCCGTGCTAGTCTGGACGTTGCTAATTGTAATCACAGTTGAATTCCATCAGACTGTAATTAGTGGGCCACTTGGTAAATATTCAGCCATTAGCTAAGAGTAGCTTTGATTTTTTTCCTCCATCTCCTTTCCTTCTCTCCTGTTCGCATTCACAGCTCACACCAGTGCCTCTGTGTGTGTGTGTGTGTGTGTGTGTGTGTGTGTGTGTGTGTGTGTGTGTGTGTGTGTGTGTGTGTGTGTGTG
>JAUYWH010000002.1:19875222-19913195 GCA_034779795.1 Ctenopoma multispine
TCTGGCTGCAGCATTCTGGATTAACTGGAGGCTTTTGAGTGAGCTATTGGGACATCCTATCAGTAATGAATTACAGTGGTCCAGTCTAGAGGTAACAAATGCATGGACTAATTTCTCCGCATCACTTTAATCACTGATAAAATTTGATGGAATAATTTCCCTAAATTTGGTAACACCATTTTCAGATAAATATCTACTGTAGTGGAATTTTTCTAATGTATGTAATATCAATTTTAATAAATTCAAATGTTATTAGAAATGGTCAGACAACAGAGGGTTTTGGTATTGAGGCAGTTATTATCAGCATCTACAATAATGTTAAAGTCACCCACTATAATAACTTTATCTGTACTAAGAACTAAGTCAGAAACTCTGAGAATTCAGTTAGTAAGGGACAGAAGGACAGTAAACAATTACAAGTACCACAAAATTGCTTTTTTTGCAACCTCCATTAATATATGTAATGTGCTGAGGAACAACAGAAAATATCCAAACAACACAAAACAAGAAAAATATTCCTTAATACTTCTAGTAGATAGAAGTATTAGTTAGCTATTAGTTCTATTAGGTAAAGTTTCCCTTAAACTGCTAGAAATGCAAAACCAATCTATTACATTTCGGTAATGAATACTTTTCAATTAAGGCTTGTTCTGTTCACGGCTGTGTGGAGAATGTGATTTCTACGCAGGAGTGAGTTTCTTGAAGTTGCCCCAGTAACAAGGAAATGTGTTTGTTGGCTGGTGGAAACAGTAAACACGAGGATGACACGGGGGAATGTGTGTGTGAGTGAGAATCCAGTAGTGCTGGGCAACCAGACCTGTCCCTGACCTCAAATGGTTGCTCTTGAAAGCCTGTGCTGTGAGCCGTCAGCAGCCAACCAGTTGCTGTCTTTCCCTGCTTTTTCAAGATTCAAAGAACATTACTTTCTCTAAGGGAAATCCCAGTGAAAATATGTTTTAAAATGTTTTATCTTCATATCCGTCTTTGTTTTCTGGTTCTGAATTTTGATCTTTCTTTCCTCTACTTTCCCCTACATATCTCCCTAGTTTTTAACTGTTTCAACAGTTTTCAAGTTGCTTTCCAGCAGTTTTGTCTCTACTTTGTTCTCATTCAGTGCCACATCAACACATTTAACAGCTGAGAGATGTCCATCACTGAGTTAGCTGTGTTCAACACCGTCCTCACACACTTTGAATGAAAAGTTTTACTGTTTACTCGTCTGCTCTCTGTCACAAAACCACTGAAAGACCCATACCCAGCTATAAACATACCCCACTAAGCTTTAGCTTTGTGATCTCCTGTGTGTTTTACTCACAGATCGCTTTTGTTGCATGGAATAAACATGACTCGGTTGTTAGGTTATAGGTAAACATTTGCTTCAGATAAAGCACTTTCCACAAGCCATTATGAAGAGTGCTTATTGCATAGGCAAATCCTGGCTTCTGTATGACTGGGGCATTATTTATTCTCCCAATTATGTTAAAAAACATTTGCTGCACACAATTAAAGTATATACTAGAAGTACTCAAGTATTCAGTTGTTTTTAATGCTTTCCTTTCAACAAGCAGATTTTTTTTTCATTTCTCTATATGATCATGATAAAAATGTAAGTATTTCCTATTTTGACCTCATGTTGGTGATCAAGGAATTTAGTTTTTCCCTACTGTCACACCCTTTGAAAAATTATACATTTGATACAAACAGTGAGTATCAGCAAGTAAAGTGTTTATGCTATGGCCCCACTTAACCTCCTTGTTCTTCTGTATTGTCAGATTATCTTATGTTTAGAAAACAGAGCTTGTTGCTCCCTTAATGTACACATGTACATATTTATGTCCCTAAAGAATGGGGAAAATCAAAAAAAGAAGTCTCTTTTGTGCACTGATTTGGATGTGCTGCACTTGAAAATGTTAATTTTGTGCCTTGATTACGGTGTATGGTTTCTCTTAAGACAAACAAAGCACACTAAATGCAGCATGGCCAATTGGTCCAATCCTGAATTGAGCCAGAGTGAAATGGAGAGAAACCAATTAGGAGCCGGAAGCCACTAATTAAAAGCTGCATGCACTACAGATTGCATCAATTTTATTTTCTTTAGCAATGGCCAGGCCCATAATTTCAGTTCTTGCTTGTACACCAGTGCACATTCCAGGACAGCTGCCTTCTGTGTTTGGCAAGTCCTTGTGCACAGAAGCAGCACTATCTACCGGTCTCCCTTGTTGGTAGTTTAAAATGGGGAAAACAAAAAAAGCACAAACTAGGGAAATTTGGAAAAATCCTGGAGACTCCACATCGTTCAGAATACACGAGAAACCATTCATTAGACCTTTTCAACAAGAGTCTGTTTGCAGAACAGTTTCCCCTTCCTGGATTAGGTTCAGTGGATTGCTGCCAATACATTTTGTGTGTTGTGAATTGGAGATTGCATTATGCTCAAGTGGTTTGGGTGGTTAACCAATACGCTTGCTTTGGAAGGCTGCAGGGAAACATGGAGCACCTGAGGAAAGCCACAGGGTTACTCTGAACAGTGGGCTTACAAAGACCAGGTTCTAAAACATTTCCAGGGGAAAGGTGTTCATTTGGCAGCGTGACCAAGAGCATTTGTCTTTGCACTCTTATTGTGACATGTGGACACACATTTTTTGTGTTTAAAAATGGGTAGTATTTTCAGAAATTTGTAGCAAAGTGAGCCAAGACTCACACAACTATTTTAGTATTTCCCCACAATGTTACTGTGTGATTGAAGCACCTCTTTGGACATTGTTCACCACATGACAACCCTGATAGGGTTTGTTATTGATGTTTGAGTAAAAAAATAGTGTTAGTGTAACACAAAATCTTGTTAGGAGAGGCCCTTTCCTGTTTTATATATATATATATATTTGTATGCTGCATTTAATACTTTGATGCCTCTACAATTGGTCCACATTGGCCACATAAATGAAACACTACACTTTTGTGTTTAATACTTAACACCCTGGCGTTGGTGGTGTTGACATGTCCAACTAAGGAACTGTAATGTGTAGGCAGAGTCTAATTACATGTCTACTGAGTTAAATCAACACTGGTGTGATCACCTCGAATAACTCCAACACTAGACAACATTTTAATCTGGAGTGTAAATTTACTCTTTAGGAGTTTAAATGAACTTTCAAATGTTTAACTCTGAAATATCAATACTCTGTGGTATTTTTGCTGTGGACAAACTCACAATCACATACACAAAATTAATTTTTTTGCATGACCCTGTGACCCTGGGGCACCAGGTGCATGAACAGTTGCCCTGTTTTGCTACATCCTCTGGCCATTGCTTCCTTCCCTGCAGTGGTCACTGTGTCACTCCAAGGAGAATAAAGCCTTCCTCCACTGCAATTTTTTTCTCAAATAATGGAGAGAAGAGAAAAAAAGAGAGGAAGCAACATAGACCTTGTCTCTTCCTTTCCATTGCACCTAATGGTTTTTCCAGACACCGAACACTGAAGGCTGACCTTCCCTCTCAAACTGGATTTTTCCTGTACCGTACACCTTGGATTTCAGGAAATGTACAAAACAGGATAACACTGTACAACATATTTCATGTGTCAGTTTTCTTTCTTTTTTATTATAAGAACACTTGAAAATCCAGTGACATCAGCAGCCAAGGCTGCATTTTTTTCCTCTGTAGTCTTTTCTGCATCATATTCAAGTCCACATTCAAGTCTACATTCAAGTCTAGCTTTTGACCAAATGACCAAATGACCAAACCTCACTCAGTGACTGCTTCAATTGCTATTTTTCAGTTGTAGCAGGTCTTAAGTACACTAATTGAAATGCTGTTGAAATAGCAGTTACAGTTGTAATCTAGAATCAACAAACTGCAAACATAAAACAGTATACGTGCAAAATATTGGTAAGTTTTTTTGCATCTATTTTATTGATTTTAAGACAATTACCAGCCCTCTAAGAAAAAACATGGGCACAAACAAATCCAAATTAGACAACTGGACCATTTATTACAGTTTTTTCCATAGGCACTAACTGTCCCCATGTTGTGTTTGATGGGATGAAACAGTCCAAGCCCATTTTTAATTAGTGGGTAGAAAGCCTTATTATGCTTTGCCACACTGACAGGTAGGTTGACATAACTGCCCACTTCCTTGATTGGCAGTTTCCACCCTCCCAACATTGTTGGCAGTATATTCTCATGTCTTTCCATGTCTATTCCTAACATGTCCTTGAATTATGTCCTATTTACAACCTGTAAGCTTTATTTTGTATGTGTTGGTATTACCAGCCACACCTACCCCAAGGTGCAAAAGACAAGTGATTCAGTTACACATTGTCTTTTTTTGTAGTATTTTTTCAGTATTACACACTGTATGGCAATGTTGATACACATTCACAACTTCTCTCCTTTCCTCGGTGTATTTTTTTGTATGAATTAATTTATTGGTAACTGCTGCTAACTGCACCTGTCACTATTTTTGGCGACACCATAAATGTGTTGCGTCCATAATCATCCCTCACCCACTCTGCACTTTCCTCACCATGTTTGCTTTTCCCAATGTTTTTCCTTCTCCACAATCAAGGGGGAATTATCTATCTTCCGGGAAAAAAAATAGGCAGTCCGCTAATTTTAGATTGACTTGATTGAGCTTGGAGGCCAAAGGGATCAAACCCACATCCGTTGAAAACCAGGGATGCTAATTCTAACCATAACATAGCTAACATATGTTTTGCTCTCCCTAAGCACTGATTTGAGACCCGCTTGAAGCTGGGCTCCTGGGCTGCTGCCTTCTCTACTTTACCCACTGCAAAGAACCATTCTTTTTTGTGGCAAGTTTTGTGGGTATTGGCCCACCATATGTATATTTATAGTGACCGGGTCATGACACATGTACATGGACTACTTGTTCTCTCTTAAGGACATGAGGTAGACACTTGCCAGTGTTCACTGTTTTTGTAAATGTGAAGGTAGATACTTTATTTTTACTTAATTTCTTTTCAGTATTGAACCTTAATTTGTTTAAATGGAATTTGTCACGAATCCTGTACAAAGGTCATTCATAATTCTTAAGTAGTGAAAAGAAATTGTTTTAATGGATATTATTAGCAGATTGCTAGCTTCTTCCTATGTTAATCCCTGCACATAGATAAAAAATTTTATGCTGTATAATTCCATAGATAATACTAGCATTGTACATCAAATCCAACTCCAAGAAATTTCCTAATTTCTACCTTTTATAATTATTTATGCTGCATAGGAAATTGGAATACTATAGGATTCCCCTTGGAATTTCAGGACAGTTAAAGAAAAATTATTATTATTATTAACACAGCTAAATAATACAAAAGCTAAACTGTAACTTTTAAGGATTGTAATTTTAGTTTCTCATGTTATACCTTCACGCTATGATTTCTTGAATTTATCAATATTTTTCTAAACAATCAAGGTGTGCATGCGGTCCTGAACTGTTGCATGTCAAAGTCTGACACCTCATTCATCAAACATTATTAGAGGTTTGTCACCACCAGCAATACTCCAGAAATGGCATAGAGAGCGTAACAAATGGCTGGACTCTGACTTGACTATCTTCAAAGGGAGCTTGGTAATGACAACAATGCTAGCATTTTAGCCCTCAGGGTCCACTGTGGAGATGCTTAACTGTGGCTAACTATCAGACCAATTACTTACAAAGACGACCCTCGGAAGAGACACTTGATGCTGCTGCCACAAAAACAATCCCAGCTCCCCCACGTTCACCCGCCTGTTGAGTGTAATAGCTCTGACCTAAACCCTAATCCACTATTGAAGCCCTGAGGCCATTCTCAGCATCAAATCATGATTTGTGTCGCCACTTTTCCTGTCAAGACTTTGTTATTGCCATCTTTGTCTTGGGAAGCCGACATTTTACAACGTGTTTATTGGTGGAGGGGATTTGACAAATATAGTTTTCAGGGGCTTTTTTCAGTTTCATGTGAAAAATGGGAGAAAGTCATTGTATGTGTCCTGTAAAGCTTGAAGCTCAGGCAGTAGTTCACAGATGGGAAATGGTTCCGTAAATGGATACTTAAACATCCTATTTATGTTTTCCTGAAATCATAAGTTTGTTAAACAAGGATGTTTGCCACAAAACACATACAGGCTATTGGTATATTTGTGGACATCCAGACAGGAGACATTAAGGCATCTGGTGTTTGTTTGCAAGTCACTGTAAAACAATGACTGTTGTTTCACTGGCAAAGCCAAGAAATGTACAGTGTCCTTTCTGGAAAATACACATAGCCCAATCACTTCATTGGTCTTCTCAAGCATGGTCATATGGGAGGGATTTAACACAATCATAGTCAATAAGTGAAGCGAACTAGCTTTGAGACTAGCAAACTATCCATCATTCCCTAAGCATGCTGCCAAGTCAACGGAGACTCCAATTCAGCTGGTCGAGCCAGCAGTCGTGTCTCAGTCGAGTCCTCTGCAATCCACCCGGCTTAGTCCCCATCTGGCCAGTGGTTCTGTGCTAAAGCTGGGAGATGCATAGGGTCTAACTCTTACACACTAAAGCATTACCGTCTGTCCAAGACCCACAGAGACAAGATGGTCACCAGGTGTCTTCCTGTCTTCAAAGTGTCGGCATCGTTAATCATGCCCCCACCCCTTCTGCGTCGCCTCACATGTGTTTTATTTTCCTCATCCCTAACCCCACACACACACGTTTACACCGTTTTTTTCTGCCTCTCACTTTATTTTTGGACAGTCTGTCACCCAGCTGCATTTCCTGCGGGGTTTATATACAGTTTGGGCCCGATGGAACCACATTGGCTAAACAGCATGCTGTCTTAATGCAGTCATTGTGATTCACATGGGGTGGTGGGTGATATGGAGGGGGATAATTTGAGAAGCCTGTCAGTATAGGCCCAGAGGATACTGCTAACCCTCCCAACCACCCCTTTAGCCCCCAGCAGACTGCTGTTTCGCTCTAATGTGGCCACTTTTATTCTCAGCTCCCCTCCTCCTTGGTTCATCCAGTCCTTCAAAGGCAAATTTATCTTTCATCTATCTTTGCTAATAGTATTAACACAGCTCATGCTTGTGAACACAGCCTCCACAGCTGCAAGGCCTTAAACTGCTTCAGAGAAGAAGTGCTAACAGACTTTTTTTCTTGTAGGAACAGAGAAGGGTATTTATGTCTTTCAAACCTATGCCAAATATTTGCAATTTACAAACCTGGTGGTACTGCAAGGTATGGGTTTTCCTTTAACAAACAGGAAGTTGTGACCACATTATAAGATGATAAAACCTTATGCTTGTATCTTTTTGTAACCGAGAACACTTGCAGATAAATGTGAATCATCACAGGGTTTGTGTTTGTGGAGCACTGTCTGTTCTTTTTAATCATAAAAATACGCACATCCTCTTTGTCTTTGTCAATTCAACTGTTGTCTGTGGTTCATGTCAAGGTTGGGTCTCTCTATTTTGCTACTTTGGAAAGGCAAATTGAGTTTAATTTGGCAGGTTGGCTGCCGAGGTCCACTTTTATTAACGGCATGGAGGATGCACTCTTGATGCCCTTGCTGACGCAAAACCAAGCAAGTAGAAAAAGAACTCTTTCCTCTGAAAAGCACCAGGGGGACCATTTCTGTAGTTCTAAATCGTTAAAGAGGGGATCGGGCTAGAGAAAGGGAGGGCGGTGGTGTTCAGTTGTGAGCAGCAGACTGTTTCACGTGCCAGATCTGTAATGTGTTCCTCTGGGCTGTGAGCTGGCTGAACTCTGGGCTGTGGCGCTCCGGGAGAGGAAGTCCCTAGCCTGGGGAGTTTCAGACATCCTGTTTTGGAGTGCCATTGGCCAGGATTGGGGTTGTTGCACGCCACCTGCAGACTGTAGGATCACATCTGCCAATAGACCATGGACAGTCTGCAGCTGAACGTCACACACCTCCTGCAGTTTGGCGCATAATGGCTTCTCTTTGTCTCACCTTCAGTTCCAATTTGTTTGTGTGTATACTGCTACATCTAAATTTTGCTTTCCAAACAAACAAAGCCATTGTTTAAGAGAAAATGTAGATAAACTTCAACAACCATAGAAATGATATTTTAAATTACCTCAACTTTCCCCTCATGTGGCCCTTTTCACTCCCCTGAAGGAAGTGTGCATGACAGAGAGGATTTCATATCTGCTATATCTGCTAAAACATGTAATTTTATGTTTCTAGAAATTTAGTGCATCTTGAATTTGAGTTAATGTTTATTATTGTGTAAATGTGACACAGTTTTCCTCTTTCTGTGCAGTCACGGCTTGGTAAATTGGTTTTCATATGTATTGCCCACATTTATTTTGTACATGCTAATGCACTTGATTGTGAAAAACGTTCCCACTATTCCAAAAATCACACACTAAAAAGTTTTAAGGATAGTTTTTGACTTTCATTGCATTACTACAGGCTTTGGTCGTTGAACAGGCCAGTTCTCCTTGTTCTCAGAGTCCCCAGGAGCTGATAGAGCAGGAAGTTTGGTGGAGATAGCGCTCCCTTGGTTGTTGCTATTTTGGACAACAGGAAAGGGTTTGTGTCTGTCTCGACCAACAACCCCCCTCAAACACCCCACTCCCTCCTCCTCCTTCCTTGATTGGCCTGGTCTGTTTATTTAGAGTCATTCTCACCAGGCCAGCTGCATTTTAGTCTTTCCTATCCAAATGGCCACCATGTGACCTTTTTCTATCCTATACACTATCAGCAGGGGTTATTCTAGACTCTGGTCACTCTGGTACATTTTGTATCCCTGGAATATAGAACTCAACTATTAGGTGACATAAGTCTGAGACAACACACTAAGTATTCAAACTGAAAATGAGTTCTGCATCTAACAATGCATGTAACTCCTGCGCTGTCTGTACAATACATTTCACAAAACCCTTTAAATCAATGTGGGCAGGTTACACTTAAACCACAGCATATACAGTATACATTCTACCTTCACAGGTCCGAGCATGAGACAGGACCGATTGTTACGACGTAAAGACTGAATAATAGCATCACTTCTGAAGTAATATCATTATTTTTGTTTTTTTAAATGAATGTGTTTCAAATGTAGTCTTAGACAGTGTTTTCCCAGTTACATTTTTATATCTGCTGAGACTTTTTTTTTTCGCAGTTATTGTACTTCCCGGGTAAATAGAGTGCACTCTGGTGGCTTAGGCACACATTCTGTCATGTATATATGCAAACAAACGTACTGCTGTTATGCGACTGTGAGATGCTCATCTGGCATCCCTTAACTGGCCTGAAAAATCCTAAATGCTGTGAGGGCTCAACTTTTAACCCCAGGAAAGCACCAATAGACCTTGTAGCCCAACTTCAAAGGGATAGCACATCAAACGAAACCGGGCACATAGGTGGTCAGTTGGGATAAAAACACTCATGAACCCTCTCCATTTGTCAGTCCAATTACCTATATGCATTTTTACCCGATTAAAAACAGTGTTTTGTTGAGGGAACACAGTGGTGGCAGTCAAACTGCATAGGTTTGCATGCATTACTGTTAGTAACAAGCACCACCGGTACTCATCACAGGCTGCATGAGCTGCTGTGCCAGGAAGTAGTCATGCAGAATATGAAATGTTATGTCATAAATAAGGGCTTCCCCCCTCCACAAAAAGAAAAGATAAAGAAAACATCTGTTTATCTGTTTTATTCCCTATCTTTTGACTCTGTCTGTCTATGTACAACCCCTACCCCCCATTCTCTAACCCTGACGCTAGCTTGTCTGAGTGGCCTTTTGCCATGCATTCCTCCCTTCCCTGTTTGGCCTCTGTCTCAGGAAGTGGCCCAATTAGTGGATAAACACTAGGGAGGAGGGGTTGGGGATTTTGGGGGGTAGTAGTGGTGGTCGTGGGTGGGGGCACCAATTAGGTCTCTATGGGCTCCAGGATCAGGTCCTGAAACTATACAGCAGCTCCCACCCCCTGTACTTATGCCAGTACACTGCCAGCAAAAGAAGCAGAGATCTGTGATCAGGGAGAGGAGGTTAAAAGTGTGGGATGCGAGTGGAAGACCAACAAATGTATGAATAACTAAAATTCCCGGACCAAGAAATGGAGTAGGATTAGAAGTTACCATCCTAGTTTCAAGGCCCTGTTTAAACACTTGACGTCTTTTTAATTTAATGCGCCAAGAACGTTATTGTTTAATTAATGTTTGTTTTTGTTTGTTTGTCCAAATACCCTGTCTCTGAAAAAAAAGCCATCCTCACACTGAATTTTAATGTTGTTTTCTACCCTGCGTGAAGGATTTTTAAACACAGTAGAGAAAAAGTCGATAGTCACAGTCTGAGCTGCCCAATTATTTATGGCGTCTTTAATACATTACATAACATATTGTAATTTGTCAAAAGAAGAATTAAGAGCAGCTTTTAAAATTAAATTGAGCTGTTGGTGTGTCTCGCATTGAAGCGTATGTGAGAAAACGACTGTCCTGTCAGAGCAGAATATAGCATAGCACTCCCTTAAGTCGACCGACACATTGATAGACACATTTTAAAAGATGCCTTAGTAATCTTGAGGGATATTTTCACTAACCATTTTGTGTAATCTGTTTAATGATCTGAATCATTCAAGTGTGACAAATATGCATAAAAAGCACTGTATATTCAGCATAGTTCTGGTAAAATTTCCTCATCTGGAAAAAAGGTTTTGAAAAAAAAAATAGTTGAAAATGATACATCATCTTTTGCCAAAGTGGATTTCTGCTTCTGGAATCTGCCTTTCCACTTTTAGCGCGCCCTTATTGGCTGGGTTTGTCTCAAGTGACGTGGTACATGTATTTGTGGTTTAAACTATCCGTAGACTGACTAGTGCAGAATGTTAACATTCTAGCCTCAGGCCAGGGAATCTGCAAATAGCACATTTAATTAGGCATGTTTATGATCAATGAAACCACACAATTTATTGTTGATTTCCTGTTGGGTTTGGTAGAAATTTCCTTTAAACAAGTTCCCTGTGTTTGAATCATCTTTGTATTTGAAACTGCTTTTTCTATTTGACACTTCTGCATCATATATATTAACTACTGAGATCACCGTCGAGATGCAAACTGTTCGCTTGTGCATTGTGAGGTTTCAGACTACAATATGCCTCCAGGAAGGTGAATCACCTAAATGTCTAAAGTGTACAGTCATATAACTGCATAATGTTTATATTCACATGTCCCCCCTCAGATTACAGTGGAACGCATTGAAAAAATGTACTAAAAAGTGATTTACAGGTGACACTGGCTTGTTGTGTGCACATGGCTAACTTCAGTAAGCACTTTGACATATGACACTTTCATTACCCCAAGGTAAAAACTATTGAATCTGCCTAGCATGTGGAAACTCAAAGCTTGGGTTGCAAAGCTTGACTTCATATCACTGGCTGCCAGGTATTGTTTGGTGAGATTGTGACAGCTAACAGAACTGTTCGTTCTGTTGCCATACAGCACATTATACTCTGGCCAATAAAACCACAGAAAAATAAAATTAAGTGAGTAAATCATTCTATTTTAAAGAGAGCATGCATTCAGATGCATTGCTATTAATCTAGGTTTTATTTCCCCAAAGAATGAAGGATTCACTACATTATTGTATTTAAATGGTATTGCTGTAGGAGTTTCTCTGTTTTTGGTTAGAAATTAAGATTTTGGAATCTCCCATTTAAATACGAGTCTTGTAAAACAAGATGCTATTAGGGGAAGTTGCTACATTATTAAAAAAAAAGCTAGATCCACAGTCACAAACTTTGACTAAACTCAGGAATTTGATTGACTCAGCTATCCCCTTTTCCATATTACAGCTATTTCATCTGGCAAATATGCACTCTGCATTCCACCACAGTCAGTGGTGGCACATGCTGCTGCATTTCCCTAAACATTCACTTAACCAACAGTGCAATTACAGTCCCTATCTGCCCGAACGTTTGGAAATGACAGTTAGATAAACAAATGTTACTCGATAGGTACAAATTATAGATGTATGGTCAAGCTATAGAAGCATGGTCCTTTTCAGTAGATTTTCAGTAGAGGTTTGTAATATTGATGTGTGTTCTGTTGCCAGCAAGTCTGAAAATGTTTGCGCTTTTATTGAGATAGCAGGAGAGAGCCCCTATCAGGATATGTGTTCTCTTTTTCCTCTTTTTCCCTGGTTGGTGGCTCCTCATTTTAAGAGTGTTTGTGGAACAGATCAGTATACCATATGGCTGTCAATGTGGATGAATTACAGTGAGCAGTTCCTTTGAGAAGTACTGAGATGCACAAGATAACTGGAAAAGCAGTTTGCTTGGTTCTTTTTAACACAGTGCACACATTTAACAGGGGATTTTTTGTTAGAAAGACATAAAAGGTAGTGTGTTATTTGATTCTAGGAGCTGTGTGTGGACATAGACAATACAGGGACAATATCAATTTTAAGTCTGCTGCATAGGTAGAAAAGAAGAAGAATGTCTTGAACAGCACATAGTAATCATTTTCAATTTTAACTGAGGATGTTCGGATGAAGAATTACAGTATCTTCCATGAACAGGACCAGTTGAAAGGTTACTGTCTTTAGATGGTGCTATTAAAATTGAAAATGCTTTTAAGATGACAGAATATTATATGGAAATCATTCCCTGTGCTGACCGCACAAACCAGAAATGCTTTCATGAACCCCAAAGATTTGGTAGATGGAGATATCCAAGGCACGTGTGGCACCTTGTGGTCTTTGGGGACGGAAGAAGAGAGGGTTAAAAAGAGAGAGATGGGTTGTTTGACAGTGTCAATGAAACTAAACACAGGATATAAGACAGTAAGTATTGTATTATCTAAATAGAAAGAGCACAAGGCTTGAAACAAGATCTCCCAAATTACACATCACAGTGTTTGGTACATAAATAGTCATTTCCGCACACAGCGAAAAAAAGAAAAAAAACATGCCTCCCACTGAAAATGGGATTCCTAACTGTAAAAGTCAAGCTATTTATGGTATGCACCGCTTTCCACCCTTGAAATATCCGCTCCACTCTCTTTTTTTTCTCTTTCTGGTTCTTGTTGGACTTTAAAAGCCACCTCCAGTCGAACGGCGAGCCAAGATTAACTCTGACAGGCAAATAGTCGCTCTTATGACAGTGATGGCTCGCCCGTTGTCATAGCAGGAGGTGGAACCTCATACAGACATATTGTAGTCCCCTCTCTGAGAGATTTACAGGGCCTGAAGTGCTGTGGATACAGTACAGTGGGGGCCTGCTGTGGTGAGGGCCTCAGACACAGAGAGGCAGGCTGGGTCCTGGGACAGGGGCCCTGAAAAGGTTGTAAGTTATAAATACTTGACAGAGCAGTAAAACTGTCATAGTCTTCCTGAAGCAAATGCACTCATTTCTGAACACTTAGGTATATACAGTACACAAACACACACCCAGGCCAAACGTCCAGCTCTGGCTATCCCTCCCCATTTGCCTATTTTCCAAGCAGTGGCTTACTTCCTTTGTAAACAGCAAGTTGGATGGCAGAAAGAGCATCTGAACCTTTATAGCTGCCATGCTGCATAGCAGCAGCTGCTGTTTACTGTGTGTATGCATGTACGCTATTGGCTGAAATTAACACTTAACTGTGGAAACAGATACACACAGTTAAAACTTTCAATAGTCTGACTAATCAGTTAGTAAGTACTACAGTGCATTCACAACTACTGATGCAAACTAGTCGGAAATCTGACATCCTAAACTGCCAACTCTTATTAGCTGTGTATTACGGCTGAATTACTTTTAGACAACGTGTAGCAGTCACATCTATCCTGTAGTATTTGTTTTAAAAATGTTTCAGTTCAGTTGTGAATTTCTGAGATGTACAAACAAATAAATGTCTGCATGTTTTAGTAGTTTCAGGCAAAGTGTTTCCTATGTGAAAACAGTGGTAGCCAGAGCAGCCAGATGAACTTCGCCTTGAGTTATTGCATTGTCAGTGAGTTATCAGTATTTAGCAAAAAGTCACACATTAGCTTCACCACCATTTATTTTAAAAGACTAAACAGCAGATCAGAAACCAGTATATGTGAGCACACCCAACTGCTTGATTAAGACTTGTTTTAAAATCAAACAATGTAGGTCCTGTACGTCGGCCAAACTGCCTCTTGTGTTTTATCACTATAATGACAGAAAGCCATAACAAAGCGTAGGCCTGAACTGATGTGTCAGCCAAACGCTGAAACCAAGAGGGCTTTTTGCTGTTGAAATATCTAAAATAACAGAGCCTGAACCGAGATATAAGCAATATCCTCTGTTTTTTATTAGGTTATTTAATGCAAAGCTTGCTTGACCATGTGCAGCGCGTGTTAAACCCTCAGGTTATGTGGAACCCAGCCTAAACCCAAAGCAGCTTTAAGAGAGAAGCCTCCCAAAATGCAACTTTCCGATTTTTGTGTGGATTTTTATGAGATGTATAATAGTCATAATAAGAAATACGGTGACTGTGCACACTGAATTCAAGGTGTTTGTTAGGCTATTACATTCTCAGGCGAGAGCAGATGTAATGAAAGCTTTTATGTTTTTAATTTTAATTTGTTTTGTGCATCTTGTCACCTCTGAGAACATTAAATGTATTAATGTTAATTCAGTTAAAAAAACAAAAATAATTTAGTAGTACACTGAAAGTTCTCATGGTTTTTCAGGTTTTATCAGGACATTTTCAACATTTTCTTTTTCCATTTTTTCTTCTCTTATTCTTTATCAGGCACACACACACACACACACACACACACACACACACACACACACACACACACACACATACACACACATCTATATAATATGTTCTCATGGAGCCAGTAGGAGAAAGAAGTGAGGTGGTACTGGTTGAATGGAACATGTACATGCAGCTCCTGCTCTGAATAGCACTTCCTGGCGTGTGAAAGGCAAGCTGGGGAAGGAGGGGAGGGATGAAGGGAGTAAGTATTGGAGTAGGGTGGTGCTGGTATGGTATTGGGGGGGCACCTCCTCCTCCTCCTCTTCCTCTTTCCTTCTCCTTCTGAAAGCCTTGTTTGCCGTTCTTGTGAGCACCCTTCTGAAAAGGGCGTCAACATGGGGAGGCAGGGGGGAGGAAGAGGGGGAGGAGTGTGTGTGTGTGTGTGCGTGCGCGGGGGTGACAATGAGACAAGGAGGACCACATCCGTGTTTGCCAGGTGTTCCTTTTGTGATCCTCACCTTGCACCCAAGCATGGAAGGCGATAGAGGAAAGAGGACAGCAGGAGAAAAGGTGGAAAGAGATCAGGAACAGGAGGGGGACAGAGTGAGAGAGAGAGAGTGTGTGGGGAGTCGTGCGTGCATACACAACACACACACCACACTCACAGAGAAGGAGAGAGAGAAATAGAGACAGGGAGAGGAAAAAAGCCCCTAGATCCCACCATTCTTTCACAGAGATAATCTGCAGCAAAGGTGCTCCAAACACAAGGTGCGAATGTGCGTGCATGTGCTTGCATGCACGCACATTTGTCTTTCGGTGGGTGTGTGCAGGCGCATATTTATTCAGCGCAGGTTCATGGCTTTTATGCACGCTATTATGCTACAGTGATAAAGCGCTTTTCCACAGCCCATCGACAATGCCTTATCAAAGCCCTGATCACAGCCGGGACTGCAACAGCTTGCTAAACCTGAACGCACACTGACTACATGATAGCACCACTTTCCATACTTTACATCCTGGAGACCCCCCAAGTGAAGTCGGCTCAAAATGTATGTATTACTGTAAATGCTATTAGCAAATTTTCACAAATGACTTCACTACACTACAGAGGACATAAATATAGATAATGGGCACAAATGAGACCATGGGACCCTCATCTGAGAAAGTTTTCCCCTAATGATCTTTATCTCAGAAGACCTTTGCTCACAGAATGGATTTTACACAAAATTGCAAGCAGATGGATGCCAGGAAAGAACTTACTTTACTGATGTACTGCTACAGCACTGTTCTCACCATCCATAAGAGGAATTGTTTGTGCAATCTTGTAGCAATAATGTTGGGTAGTTGCAGTAATAGGAGACTGTTTAGTCCAAATTGGAGGTGTTCTCATGGGCTTCCAAAATGGTGCCAGAGAGGCACCAGGCACAGAAAGGTTCTGCCTTTTGCTCACCACAGTTTGATTCTCACTTTGAATTCCCAACCTGATTTTGTTTGGTCTTTTCTCCAACAAATTGTGTGAAAATATATGTATATATATGTTTTTCAGGAATTCTGCTGGCAAGGAGAAAAGGAAATAACGTGACTTCCTTAAGTTTTATATGCAATTAACCTAATATACAGTAATTTACTGTTGCTTGTATATTACAGTTGCTTTTTTCATTAAGGTATTTTGAATGCACACTTGAGTAAACTAGTAGATCCAAATCTGACTGGAGATTCAGAGACTTGTTGTTGGAAAACCAGTGACTTTCAGTTTGAAGCTTGTTAGTTTTGGGATTAAGCAGTTGACAGCACGTAAAAAGACCAGTTTATCTATCTTTAGAAAGCAAGGGTTGTTGTTTTCCTGCCAAAGGGAATCACCTAGATCCGGAGTTCTTACACAACCAGAGGTGAGGTTAGTTTGTGGATTTCTTAGAAGACGTGATGGGAGAAGAGCTTTATTCACCTACTTATTTTACTTCAGTTCCATGCACAGGTGAAATGGAAAACATTGCTCTCCTCATGCGATAGTCCACCGTGTTTCTGTCTCCCTTCTTCTACAGTTGAACGTTGTACCTCTTGAGTATAATCTGTCAAAATACAGTTTGTGGTAAAGATGTCAGTCATGAATAATGGACCTTGATGCCAGATACACTGTCTAACATTAACTTTCTCTGTATTATTTTCTGTTTCTGTAAAAGGTCTACATATAAAGTAGTTCATATTTAAGATTATGAAGAGTCAATTTCATTCAAAGAGCTTATTTATGAATGAGATGCAAAAATATCTAAATACAAAGTTTTAATAAGGATCACCTGATTGCCAGTGTTGAAGTACTGAGCATGTAAAGCCTCACAGTAATAAAAACAAACATAATTGGAGTCACACGACCTAAGCGCACTAGCCACAAGATTATGCCTTGTTCCTAACCACTGTGACTAAGTCTGAATGCGTTCACAGCACCATTCATGTCTAGTAGTCCTGGAGAGCATGATTCAATTACCAGCAGCTTACTGTAAGACAAGTACAGAAATAGACTGGTGGGCGGTGTTGTATTTCAGTCCATGTACTCAAGGTCAGAATACTGTAAAATAATATCCCCTTGTAAAAGGAAGGATATATGTCTCTGCAAACAGGGCGTTGCTGAGTTGACTGAATAGATAGGACTGAATCAAGTGAAAGTCTTACTTCAGGTTCTTTAAATGCCTGCTGTCGATTTGTCAGCTCACTGTGATTGATTATTTTTTTATATTGGCATCTTACTCTCACACAAGCCTATAAAACATACGTACATCATGTTGCAGTATTCCTCAATAGTTTAGTACTACACATACCACACTGTTGGTGTTTCTAGGTTATACAAGTGTTATCTTGTTTCACTGTGTTGTTCTATGGGACATGAAACACGGTCTGTGTTCACATTTATCCAATCCAATTGAAAAAGGCTCTTCTTGTTTGATTTTTTGCAATCTTAAGTTAGCACTCCTCACCAACTTATACAAAACCGTTTTTGATACTCGGCTATGATGCCGTGATGGCCCTTGATCCGTCCTCTAAACCCCTTAACGAATCTTTGCCTGAGTGTAGGATGTCTAGGCAGCCTCAGTCCAGTGACCTTGTGTGGCTTGTGGCACTGACCTGTCACTCCATATCCATTTCCAGCATCCAATCTCATCCAACGAATGGCAGAGCTCACCCTCCCCCCCGGCCGTCGCCATGGAGACAGCTAGTCTGACCTGGAATGCCGCTGTTCAGCAGTACTGAGCAGGACTCTTTCAGAAGAGCTGAAAGTATCAATTAAGGCAGTACCAGCCTCTTCATACATACCCCCACCCTCACCTCATCCCTCCTCAGTCACATAACTCATACATCGGAACTCAAGAGGACACCAATTTGGCCAGATTCCACTTCCTCAAATTGCAGGAAAACACACTTAACTGATGGGCCCTCCCGACTTGACAGGGGCCTTTGTTGTGCGCCTTGACCTGCTCCTCCCCGCCCTGCGCTCCTCCCCTCACCTTCCTGTGGCCTGTCTCCCCTTCGTGTCACATAACAAGCTAAGAGCACACCTTTTTCCACCAGACCAGCAGGCCCTCAACAGGCAACCCTTTGACAAGCACAGGGCCTCTTTGGGCGTCTGAAGGGCCATTCTCTAGGTCAGGGACCACAAGGGAAAGTGTGTAAATGATACCTGATGCCATGTAAAAAGATCATTTGATAGGTCTAGATAGACAGACATACCTGTCAGCACTACAGACAACTTCACTGCACTGAGCTAAATTAACTGGTAAAACTGTTGGAGCTGCACAGTGGCTGATGTAAACTTTACAGAACACAATCTTACGTTTACAACTCATGTACAACGTAAACATGTTTGTTTGTGGCTACATGGGAAAAAAATGGTTTGAAATAGTACTATACTGCAAAGAAATTAATCATTTTAACACCATTAACACCTAACTTTTGCAGAACTATCCAATCTTCTGTTGATTGCATTTTCCTCCAGTTTTCCATTTACTCTCCATGGGAAGACACTTATATTTTCAGAACATGAGGTACGTTACATTGGAAAACAGGCCTTAACAGGAAGAAACATGCTAACGGATGCACTCAGTCAACACCTTTTAAGATACCTGTTCTTTTTTTTTTTTTAAATGTTTCTGCACAACCACCTTGTTTAATCTGTGTTTGTTTTTAATCTGTGCTGCCATGTCAACTTAGACACTAACACTGGCTTTATCTATTTTCAACAAACCTTGAAACGGCAATAGTTAATAAGTGTGTAATCTTAACAACTGTACCCCACAATTATTTTGTTGGCCTGTGTGTGTTTATCTAAGGGTGATTCAGTGCTGTGAAACTGTGCCAGTGCATCCAGAAACCTTTGAGGTGTGTAACTGCATGTGCACTTGCAGTTTGCTTTGGTTTTTCAATCTCTCCATCATCACTGAGAGACATTCCTCAATGCACAAAGTAGGAAGCGCAGTATGTAATTTGCACTGTCTGAAAGAATTATTCAGCTCGGCTCAGCTGCTCCAAATTTGATGGGAAGTTCCTAAAAAAAGATCAGTGATTTAGGAAAAGAGGTCAGTGATCACCACATAAATCACCTTTCCATGGCAAAGGATTGCCCAGGAGCAGATGTGTCTTCAGCACTTGGCACAGGATTGCTCCACCGGATAAAAAAAAAAGGCCCAACCCTCAGACCATAAACATGTCCTTCCTAACAGAGGCTACAGCAGCACAGCATGCCTACCTCCCTCCAGATCTGCCTCTGGCCCTCCCTCAATCTCTCTGTTTCAACGCATCCCTCTCTCAACTTCCTTCCTGCCCCACCCATTAAATTTTAAAACCTGCCTGTCAAGTTTTCTTCTCTTTTTTTTTGTTTTTTCTCTACCTACCCCCTCCTTTAACAGACCTTTGCTTCGTATCTAGTAATTACCAGAGCACTGAGAAAACCCTTTCATTTAAAGGATTGGCAATTATCTCAGTGGAACACAATAAAATGACTTCCCCTCAAGAGGAAGGGGAAGTTTGAGCTGCGGTACGCCACTGCATGTCGCACCGCCTAGCTCTTGAAGTGGGAGCAGAGGTGGAGGTCCTGTAGGAGGTGTTTTTTTTTTTTTTCTTTTTGCAGTTTTATTTTTTTCCGTCATCTTCTCCAGCTCAGATATTTGATAATCAAAGAGAGGGCTGGGGGAAAAAACGTGGGTCAAGTGGTGGGACTTTATTGCCAGAGATTTGTTCGCTCTTGTTGTTAAGTCGCCACTTTTAAAATATGAATGCAGTTTAAATTGAAAAGGGTTTGAAAGAGCTACCTTTAACCAGCCTTGATTTAGAGCTGTGGCCTCCTGTTCACCTCCAGGGGAATCTATAAAGTTGTTCAGGCCATTGTAAATAACACTTTTATGGTGCTATGGGGAGAGTTTGATACTAACCAACACCACTGCTTGGGACCAACACCACTGCTAGGTAGATCAGTCTGTTTTTGCCCCTTTTTTTCGAGCAGCAGTAAATGATACTCTGACAAAGCATACAAAAATGTAAATTAGCATAAAGTTGTAAAAGCCACTATTTGGGAAGTGTGGAAAAGGGAGACTGTTACGTTTGGCTGACTGAACTGTTTTTAGTGTTTCAGGCTGTGTAAATGTAGAACGTGTTTGAGTTAGATCATAGAAGACGTGTTAAAAATGTGATCACTTATCCAGATGTGATAATATGGGTAGTTAGAAACAGTAGCAGCCTGCACTGATCAGAACAGCAGTTTACCAATTTGTTTTCTGTTGGTTTGAGTTGGTTTCATCTGACAGTCAGGGATGCACCAGTGCAACTTTTTCCTCTCCTGACACTGATTAACTCAGACCATTTACTGATACTGGATACTATAGCCACTGGTATTTTCCTTTACATTTAAACTCTTTAGACTTTGTCTTTCTCAGAATCATTTTAACGTTTGGCAGACATTATAGTGGAGCTGAATACAATTTGTCTTTCTATCTCTAGTGCTTTATTTTCAAAAACAGTGACCCTGTTAGGCTGGATAATCAACAGTACACGTTATAGTGTCTTTTATCCAAAGTGACGTACAAGTGAAGAAGACACACACACACACCAGGATAAATGTGGGATTCTTGCCCAAGAACACTTGACATGTGGGCAGGAGGATCCTGGTCGACCCACAGACCCAGCGCCTGGTGGAAAGTATTACTCCCCCTCAGAGTCTTATGTGTGACAGGTCGAGGTGCCCACCACTACACTAACGAGTTTGTGGACACTTTTCATAGGATCTGTTTCTTCAGTAGTAGGTGAATGCAATATTTGTGGAGACATTGTTGATGTTTTATTAGGATTCAGATTTTTCCGGTAATTTGAGCAATCCAGACAAAATGTGTTTGACCATCTGTGTCAAAACCCGGACAAAAACTGTTACTTTGTGTTCACTCCCTGCTTCACACGTCCTGTTTTACTGGAGTCCAGCAGCATTTTGCATGGCTGCTGGTGTTAGGTTCCTACCCCTGAGTTGTCTCAGCATTGAACCAGCTTTGTGTTTTCACATGCTCCCCGGTATTGCTTCTACCCGCCTCGCAGCCCCACCTGTCGTTTTTGCCGCCGGCTTGGAGAGAGAGGCAAAGTTTGGCTGGAACAGCTGGTTGCCTTGGCAACACTTTGTGCCACTGCAGTGGATTGGAACAGGAACTGGCCTATCCATGTCAGTCTGCAGGCAGGATCTGGGCCATGCCTTGTGTTAACAGATTATCTGATTTCCATTCAGACGGCTCGGGTATCAGCCCCACTCCTCCGCTCTCTGGAAAAGCGACCCCAGCCAGCCTCTTTCTGAAAGCCCCCAGAGCCCTCCTCTCTTCTCCCATTTCCTGTCTTAATTACGCACTCCTTTGTGCTGTTGTTTTTTTTTTCTTCCTTCCCTCCTCCTCTCCTGCCTCCCCTTCTTCATCTCTTGATCCTTCATACCGTCCCTTCTCTCTGTCTGTCTGTCTCTCTCTCTCTCTCTCTCTCTCTTCCTCTCTCTCTCTTTTTTTGTGAAGAGATGAGGACCAAGATTTTGAAGTTTAAAGTCAGTTGCAGGGACCGTCCTTGGCTCTTCCCCACCCACACCCCCACCACCTCCCACAACCCAGTTCTCCTTCTCCCTTCCATCGTCTCTCCACCTGAAAGGGAATACTGTGTTTTCGATGCATAAAAGGCTTGGCTCTGTCAACAGGATGAACCCACCAGGGCCCATGGAAAACATACTCAGAGCTGCAGCTACAGTTTCTCTGAAAGGGGAGAGAGGAGGAAGAAGAGGAGGGTGGATGGGTGAGTGAGGGAGGCAGCTGGAAGGGATTACTGTGCAGTTTCATAGGCAGCACAATTACAAACATACCAAGTGTTAACTTGGCTGTGCAGCATAACACCAATGATGATGCTTTGGTTCTGGAATTGGGACAAGCCTTGTTTTTTCGTGTTTGTACACACGTGTGTGTGTGTGTCGAGTGTTTGAAGAGGTGTTCACAGCTGTGCATAGTAACACACAACTCCTTGAGTCCTTTCATATGTAAATTAAAGGTTCACAGTGAAAGAAAACAAGAACAAAAAAATAAGAATGTAGAGGTGTTGTAAACACAATGGGCATGTAAACCAAGTGGGCACCTCTTTTGTGACAAAAACAGGTTCGTCGCCATCCTGCACCAGATCCGGTAACCAAGCCAAGGCATTGAGGCGAGACCAAGAGAGGGTGACCTTGTCTGTGGCGAAATCTGACACAGGTTTTCACATGCTGGGTGGGGGATTTTTTTTTCTCTCCCTTACTGCCTCCCCCTGCTTTTCCCTGTCTTGTTATCTCCTGTAGTAGGTGGCTAATTACTCTGATGTAGTAGATTACATTTAGCATGCAGCTCATTGTTTGTGTGCAGGGCAGTAGGACATAAAAAAGCAAATATGGTTGAAATATGTTTTTAAATACATTTGGATACGTTGAGAAAGCCACAGAATTTTGGTGAGTTGTACAAATGGTTCACAAAAATATATCAGAACGTATTTCACATTAGAAGTGGATTTCCACTGTTTTCTCCTCAAACAAGCTGAATAAAAAAGTGTAAAGTAGTGTGAAAAAGTGTCATGGCTTATATAGCATGGCATATTTAGCCAGGTGAGAGAAAGGCAGACAACACTTCCTGTCCTGACTTTCTTTCTCTGTTTTACTCCAGCCTTGGGTATTGTCTCACTCAAACTTACTGTTTTCAGTCTCTCTGGACACACACACACACCTACATGCAAAGACACATACTCCCCTCTCTCAGCCAGCCCAGTCTCAGCTCAGGATGAGGGTAAACAAGCTAATGTTTAGATTTCACGGAAGTGGAAACTGATCTGGCCGAGTCAGATGTGTCACTCAGCAACGTGCGTGTTTATGTTTGTCTCTTCGGTAAGTGAGTGGCAGCAAATGTGAGCATTCAGGTCTGTGTGTATGTGTTTCTCTTAGTGTGTGTCTCTGTGCATGCCGGCACACATACCTCAATATGAAGCCTCTCTCTATAAGAAAAGAGGGGAATGGGACACAAAGGGTTGGTGACTTCTCTAACCTTAACCCAATGGGCCTCATGACGATGACATTGACAAATGCTGATGGCTGTAGACATTATGGAGGAGGTGACGGCAGCACAGGTGATAAGGATGGTGGTGAAGATGCTGATTTTGATTTATGATTGTATGGTGCCAGAATTGCTGTCTGATGTAGTAATGACCCTTTTCAATGGACCATTTCCTTCGTACTACAGCCTGCATGTAGTGCTGCAATGCAGGTCATCTCAACAAAAGGTTTTTTTTTTTTTTGTTTATTCTGCACAACTAAAAGAAGACACAGTGACCAACGCAACTTATTGCAGCATTAAGAAATACATTTATTCAGTAAACATAAAACTTTGGTAATGATGTTATCATATTTAAGACCACTTTGGTCTTTAATTTGGCTTTTTGTGGAAGTAATCAACAGAAGAAAACTTTAAAGTAAAAAAGTGATTAATAATAAGTGATCGGTAGGTATTCACTCCCTTTAATTCAGTATTTAGTAAAGACATCTTTGGCAGCAGTTATCTTGTGTGGATAGGTCTCTTTGGACGTCTGGACACTGCCGCTTCTTCCCGTTCATCTTTGCAAAACTATGCAAGCTCATGGGGACTGTGGGACGAACAGACCTTTTCAAGTTTAGCCACAAATTCCTAATAGGATTGAGGCCTGGGCTCTTGACTCCACACTACATATACCATACATTAAAACCATTAGTGTGTTGCCTTGGCTGTCATTGTCCTGCTGGAAAACAAATCTTATCTCGTGTACATGCTAATAAGTACTTCCACAGATTATTAGTTTAGATCAGACAGTGTATAAAGCCCACTTATTGATTGCATCACCTGGGCATTTTTATATAAAACAGTAAAGATGTTTGATTTCCAACACAAATTTGTAAAAATAATCCAGTGTCTTTATGAAAAACCCTAAACCCTAAAAATAATGCAAAGTTTAAATGATTATTATACCTCAGCACAATTGAGAGTCTTGCCAAAATGGTCTAATCCATATTTTGGTGCAAGATAGAATGAAATTGAGATCGTACTATTTAAGGACAATACAATTCAAGCCACAATCTGAGATAAATTATTTTATAGAAGTGTCCCTACTGCACTTTCTTACATCAGGTCAAAGTGAATAATTTATAAAAGACTCTTACTACAAGTATTCAGCAGTGCACTTAGCTCCGACTCAAAACCATCTCAGGACTTGCAGCAACCAAGAATTTTGGTCTTGCCCTATAATTACCAATTTGTGGAAAAAAAAGGTTTTTGGACAGGAAATCACATGTGAAGTACTTTATATGGGAGTAATTTCTTGTAAAAATATAAGATCAGATTTTTTTGTTTATTTATGATCTTCAGTGCTGGTGGTTAAAAGGTAACTACTAAATAATAGCTAAAACCTGAAACCACCAGATTTGATGTTTGGGATGATGTAGTCTGAGATTTTTATTATGGAAGACATAACTTCCACCATGAGGCTGCAGCTTGATACGTTTGAAAAGATCTGGAAAAAGTGGATTAACTACATTGGTCCTACTTATCCATCATTTGTTTGAAAGATATGTAAATTATAAAGTGTTTACTGATTTATTATTTAGTTTTCATTCCCTTTTGAGGTTAGAAAGAAAGCGCACCCCATTTTCTATTACCAACTATAAAATGGTATTTTTCTGTACATCAGCAGACTTTAGACACTTAGATAATTAAATTGATTGTACATCACAATATACTGTAGTTGGAGAAGTTAGCTTATATCTCCAGGTTTAAACACTGGTATAGTCCTTTAAAATTACCCTAAGTGTAAGGTGAATGTTACCCCTGTGTGTGGCTTTGTTAAATTCTTCAAAGCAATAATCCCTGAAGTCCTTTTTTCTTCTTTTTTTTTCCACGCTACTACATGAAGAGGATGACAAGGGCTGTCAGAGAAACACAAAGCACCCAGGGTTGCGTGTTAGGAGCCGCCTGAATGGCACCAGGCCTAACAAGAGCCCGGCAGGGACCCCGAGGTGGGCCTGCCACCTGCAGTCTGTCTCTAGAGGAAGTGTGTGTGTCTGTGTCTGTGTCTGTGTCTGTGTGTGTCTGTGTGTCTGTGTGTGTGTGTGTCTGTGTGTGTGTCTGTGTCTGTGTGTGTCTGTGTGTCTGTGTGTGTGAGTGTGTGTGTATTCATACATATGTTTTTACATGGATGTATCTAGCTGTGGAGCATAGTGAGCATGTCACTATGTAAGCAGTATTTAAAATCTCACAAAATTAATCAAATGAGGAACCTTCACCATATTGGAAGTGGACTGGATCAGAGTTTACTGGTGGCTTATAAAATGTTGGTCATACAGTATGAATAGGAAAATATATGGTAATATTTGTCCTGCAAACTTCATTTTTTCTCTATTCGTACAGAACACCTTGACTAGTGGTTGGCAATTTAGCAGCTCTGAAAATCTGAGGCTTTAAAATCTCAGATATTAAGCTCTGTCTTGCTGTGGAAACAATATGACAAAAATCATACTACACGGCTGTGAAGTCATATTTCTTTTCTTGTCAAGTCCTCAGACACACTTGTACACATACCACTGATTAGGTTTGCTTGTTGTTGTTGGACTGTGCCTGTTCAGATTAAACTCAGAGGCACTTATACCTCATGCCCAACTCATGCGCTCCTGAATGTACAAACATACGAGAATATGTGAAGAATACAAGTACTGTAGTGTGGTAATACTGTAATGATGATAATAGTGGCACTGAAAAAGTGATTGGTGATACACGTGGAAAAAAATCTGATTTAGCAGAAAAAAAAATGGCAATTGATTTGTCCAAGGGAACAACTTGCCCAGGGAGTTTGTAGGGTGCCCACAGGGTCTGGAGCAGATTATGGAAACCAGACCTGACGAGTTTACACCGAACACAAGACCCTGTAGGTTTAAACTGAGAACTGTAGACAGCTCACAGGAACCAGTTCTTTGTAAAGCAAACATACATGTACAATATTTTCTGGCAGCCACTTTCCTGCTTTTTTTTAATTCTCTACTCTAGTGAGTTGATATTTCAACATGGCCTTGGTCTGATTTCCTCTGCCGTTCTTCACCTCGTTTTTTTTTTTTATGGTTGGTAAATCTTCACACACACACACACACACACACACTCACACACACACACTACCTACCTATATGAAAGTAAGGCTGTTTTTGAAAGGGTGTGAGGGTCAGCTAGTCTGGGCTGTTTTGAGAGATTCTGGGACTTTATTGCAGCCCCCTGGGCAACTTGTTAGGGTGCCTCAGCTCCAAAAGGAGAGTAACCACAGCTGCTGCTACCTCTTCTCCCTCTCTCTTTCCTGGACCCAGCCGCTTCACCTGGTCTCCACATGATGTTGACCTTTAAACAGACACACACACACACCATAAAAGGTAAAACAGGTGTTACATCTAATTTTGAAAGTGACCTTAGCTCAGTCTGCATACACGCCCTAACTCACATTCTGCCACACCTGTCTTTTCTCCAGTTTTGAAGACTCCTGCTTCCTTTTTATGACAATGTAGGACGAAAACAAACACAGACTAAGGTTTTATGTTTGTGATCATTGTGATCTCTTAATAAACATATTGCCTGGTCAGAATTTGTTAGAGAAATGTTTTGCGATCCTACATTTAAAAGGAATTTTCTAAGTCTAAGTATAATAATAATGTTACTGATAGAAAGTATAACTAAAAGCACATTTGTTGAATTATAGTGAATTGTATTTGTAGAGCACAACCTTATAAAGAAGAAATGTAAAAAGATTTACAGAGGGAGAAAATGGAACAAAGGAATTACATGTCCCACATTCACACATGCACACACAGACCTAATTAAAAGACAAACAAAGCAAAAATGTCTTCATGTTATTTTTAGAACAGTGAAATGTTGGTACAAACTCCAAATTAGCTAGTAGACTGTTCCATATGTCTGGAGCGCTAAATGCACTAAATGCCGGCTGGTTTGGAAAAAACTCAGAAATCAGTCAAAATGTAAATAAATCCACTCACAGTTTTAATCACAACCTTGATATTATTCTGAGTTGTGGTGTTGAAATTTATCATTTAATAGTTGTTCCCTAAAACCCTCAAACAAAATAACATTTGACTTTACTATAGTGGATTTTTTATAACCTAGGATAAATACAATACAATACTGATGTCCCTCTACATAAAGCAGGTAGTGAATCGGGAGGTTAGCTCCATGGTACAGTTCACAAATCAGTGGCTTAAAGTAGTCATTGTAAAAGCTGGGAAGAAGTTCTGCTATTTAAGATTAATCTTGCTTAGCCTGGAAATGTGGTTTGAAAACGTACACCACCAGTCAAAAGCTTGGACACACATAGAAATTAGCATGTTTGTGAAAGAAAAGCTGGTTTCATAACATCAAATTGTTCAGAATGAATGTGTAGACATTGTCCATATTGTAAATGACTATTGTTCCTTTTAAAATGAATATTTACAGAATCCTACAGAGGCCTGAATTCTGCAAACATTAGTACTGTCTTCCAATAGCACCCCAATCCTCTCCACTGTTGCCTAGTACTCAAGTGGGACTGTTGGGTTTCTACATAATTCTATACAGAGTCATATTTTGTAAGGTTTGCACATTACATTGTAAAGTGCATTGAGATGGCTTTTGTTGTGTGGTGCTATATAAATACACAGAATTAAATTGATTTTAAATTAAAATGAGGGACACTAGGGGGTTAACACCACCAGAGCTATTTGGTTCTTGGACACGGGGGCCTCGCCTGCCGGATGCAAGTTTGACTCAAGGGTAAAATTCAGAGTGAAAGCCTCTCATGTTTTTGAGTGGTTGCCAACTCACTCTTTCCTTTTTTTTATACTCTCAGTCTCTCTCTCCCTCTCTCTTGCCCCGTCATTCTCTGTGCTCTGCTGTACCCTCCCCTCTCTTTCTGATTTACTCTCTCTTTCTCCCCACTCTGTTACTCCTCTGATCCTCTCCCACATCAAAATTAGGACTGACATAAAGCAGGTCCAGTGTCCCTGGGAGCACAGCACTGGCTCGTCCAAAATTATGTCATCTTTTTAGAAGGATGTGGTGTGCAAAACTCGTCAGCAGACAGTCTAATTCTGCTTTAGTTGAATGTCAGTAAATGTGGGATTTGGAGGAAGTGAAAAACAGAGTAGGGTTTATAGCCTGTTTTCTACTCTGACATACAGCAGAATGATGAACTTACATACTTTGAGAGCCTTTTCTGCAGTGAGGCTCCAAGAGTTCAGTTTGAGGCTGCTGTCGATTCGGATGCAGTTTAAAAACTTTTAGATCGTCTCAAATTAACAGATGCATGTTGCAGTAGGAAGGATTCTTGTTTATGAAAACAAACCACAAAGTACACAAGCCTGTACTTTCATTCAGCTATGTGGACTGAATGTGAAAACAGCTAAAGAGTTTTGTCTTTGAAACTGAGCTTCTCCTTAAAGAGGATGAGATATCCATCACAGCTCAAACTTGTCTTCCTCTGGCTGCCGCATTCCATATCGTAGCAGCTACTTTCACTGTTACCAGCATACTTACTATCTGAATAACCATGATTTCAAGAGGATTGCTGTTAGTGGTGTCCAATCCTGGCCCTCGAGGGACGCTGTCCTGATTGTTTTGCAACCAGCCCTGCACTTACAGCTTCTGACTGGCTGAACACACCTGAACTAGGTAATCATGCCCAACATTTAGTATTATTTAGTTACTTTTTATCAAATTCCCAAATATGAACTCCAAAATTAGACCTCTATAAACCCTCTGTGAGCTTTCTGTTCCTATTACGCACTTACATTTTTTGTTTGGTGTGTGTTGTGCTTAAATCCAGGGTGGCCCTTCTCCGAGTTTGTATGACTCACCAAGGCCTCTGAGGATTGTAGACTGACAGGTTAGGAAACCACATACAGCAAAATGCCTTGAGGCAGGGAACAAAGTCAACTCATGTCTCCTCAGGCAAGCCACTTATTCGCTGCAGTTTGGAAATAGCACCAACAAAAAAGAGTTTTTACAGAAAAGAGATTTCACCAGATGTGCAGGGAATAACTTAGTCATCGTGATCGTCTTTCCTCTTTTCCTTTTTCATTTGATCTGAAAGGAATGAAAGCCATGGAGCAGGTTGGTCTTAATTTAGCTCCACCGTGCTTAGGTGCACTATCTAAGAATAAAACACCTGAATTGCGGGGGCGTCCATTTGTAAACAGTTTGTAGCCATAGCTCAGAGCAGGTCAGATTGAAGTTGGAATGTGCTCTACAACAACGCTGCAAGGAGCAAATTCCCAGCATTCCTCACTGGTTAGGGAGAGGTACTGGCCTTCACAGATAGGAAGTTGTCTGTCATTAAGGGGTAATCACTTCTTGAGGAGAATTGCAATGCCTGGAATGATTACCTTTGTTATCGGCAGTGAACAGCGGATGAGTTTTTTTTTTCTTATCTTCTGTCTCTGTTTTTTCTTTTTGCATGTTTTGATCTTGTCTGTTTTTCAGAAGCTTTCTCACTGTTGCATTGCGTTTGATTACACTCCGCGTGGCAGTCCACAGTGCACATTCTCCCAGCTTTAGTAGTGTATAAATGCTTCACTGTTGACTTAAAGCTAGTTGGTATTTCTTACCTATGGGCATTTCTAATTACTAATGGCTTATGTGTAATGATGCCTATCATGTTAGTGGTGCAACAAGGTGGATGCAATTGGTCATGCTGACTCATGTTAGAATAACAGAGAATTTGTCTGAAACCTTTGGTCTGGGTGTTTATCCTGTCTTCTCTTTTCTCCTTCCCTCTGTCCTTCATCTTTTGACTTTGGTCAGTCAGGCCGAGACTTCGGGTGAAGTGATGCTGTTACAAAAAGACTTCTTCAGCACCTGCCTGGCATGCCAGGCCAAGTATTTGTTTTCTGGGGTCCCCTCTTACCTTCTCCTCTCCTTCCCCCTTCTATCCCTCCACCTATTCTCTTACCCCCAGTCCCAGATCCTTGAGAACAGGAAGTGTATCTTGTTAAGTGATGGATGGGCCCCCTGCTCTTGCTGAGAGGAAAGAGAAAAAAAGCCTTTCTTTCCCTCCAGGGCAGTCAGATGAGTTTAGCAGTCTCAAAGCTGAGGGTCGGCTCTGCTTTTTGGGAGCACCTTGGAACCCTTGAAGCCTGAGCGCCTGGAAGCAGCGGGCAGTTCTTCATTATTTGTGCAGAGAGTTGCTGATAAAGTAGTAGATATCATCTTTGCTGTAAAAAGCCAGGCTATGTAACGTTTACATGATTTGCACATTTATGTGTGCTTACATACATTTTTGCATAGTGTACCTGCATTTGTTAGTCAGTGTGCATGGGAGTGTTTGTCTGTATGAGTTATTTAGCCAGGGTCAGCAGGTTTGTGTTGGCATGCAGCCACCAGATACTTCCAGGGAGAGCAACTCAGGAAGTGTCCCTGGCACATCCTCTGCATAATTCAATATGCACTGCCGCAACCGGCTCGACCTGATGTGACAAACCACTACAGACTGCAATCCCCACTGCACCCGTCTCACCTTCTGCATACCCAAAAACTTACAATACTCAGTCTCACGTGTTATTTTACAATTGTTTTGCCACTCACATCTTAGGAAATTCTCAAAGTCTGAAGTCTTTGTGACTTTAATTTAACGCTGCATCACTCAAAACTTCCATTCATCTGTCTCCCAGCAGTTCTTTCTAACAGCTACCATTTCCCTGATTTGAATCACAACGATGTTATAGCTGTTTAATGCTAATGGTTCATCATCCACAGCAAGGCCCTCTTCTCAGGTGTGTAGAAGAATCTGTGCACCTGAAAAACAAGACCATTTTCTCCCATGGTCCATTAGTCTAATGCCAGCCATGACTCTGTTGCTGTTACCTATAGGAGTAGCTACTAATGTTTGTCTCCACAAACACAAAAAGCAACAGATAAAATGCAGGAAGGTTATCTAGTAATTCCCACTTCAGTAAATGGGAATTGATTATCCAGTGGGGAAATTTTAAAAAGCAAACTAACACTTAAAGTTGCATCTGTCATATTTTGGAAACAGGTGGACTTAAAATGTAACATGTAACTACTATTTGATGGTTTCTGTCATAGCACCTTGGTGATGAGGATTTTAGAGTTCATTATTGACCTTGGAGACAGTCTCCTCCCAAGGTCCACATGGTTGCTGGAACTCTTGATTATAGTGCTCAATCGTTGCTCTGTTGTTACGGTGTTGTAGATCATTTACTTCAGTTTTAAATTTTTTGAGCACTTTAAGGATCTCATAATATCCTAAATGGTTATACTTTGGGAACTGCATTGATTGGTTGGTTAATTTTGTCACATAAAATAGGGAACACGTCCATCACTAATTAAGAGCATTAAAATAGTGATTGTTTAACACATTGTTTATTTTCCGGCCAATAAAAATCCAGTGTACATTCTTTATCTGGAACATTGAAAACCTGGCACAAGCAAATTCTGGCATTTCTGATCATTTACTTATAGGACTATTCAATGATATTATCAAACTTTAACCAGACCAGACAAGGAGGCTGTCGAGCTTGAGAGTGAGATACGTGGTGCATGTAGAGTAGGAGGAATAGCAAAGTGATGACTGTGTAAACAAGGGTTCAAAGGTTGCTGTTCCGGTCCCACCAACCTTCGCTGATCACCCCTGACGTGACCTCCTGCATGACTTGTGCCTGCATATGTCTCCTGCCTTGTCTCTTAGCCCTGCTGTTGCCTCTCTGGCCCAAAGCCACGGACTCCTCTGTGTTTACAACCAGGCCTCACTGAGTCTTATGAGAAGAACAGCAGTGAAACTGTCTAGTTGATGTTTGTTTCTTATAGATTCTTTATTGCATTGCTGAAATTGTACTTGAATTCAGTGAAATACATTTTTTATTATTCATATGTCACTATTCTTCAACTAGGTGGGTGGTTAAATTGATCCGCTCCCCAAACAAAAGAATGACATGACATACCCCACCTTATCATGGTCTGGTTGAGGAGCGCGAATGGAGACAGACTGTCTGTGTTTGAGAGGCACCTGCCACTTCTCTTTGTTGGCTTGAGTACTAAGAGATCTCAGTGATGTGATCTGTAGGAAGTGGGGGGGGGGTGTTGTCTGATAATGTCAACACTGTCTGTTCTCTGACTGCTAGAAGAGTAAATCAAAATGTCATAGTTTGATCCACAGTCCTTTCTGAAGAAGTGTGCAATCAGTGGTCAGGATCAATTCAATTCCTATCTTTGCCACAACACGCAAGCCGTGAGAAGGTTGAAGGTCAGAGCTATAGTGTCGTGGCAGTATTTTTGTGATGCCAGAGTGATAAAAGGAAGTGCCTCAAAAGATTTGAATGAAAGAACTGCATGTCCATAAAATCTAGCATGTGTTACCCACAGCAAGCCAAAGACGATGTCACTGATGCTCAATATTAATGTGTAAGCCTTGACCCGACAGATGTGTGCGCGTGACAGTTTGTGAAATATGACGGATGTTGACTGTCTTCTTTCTGTCCCACAGGCTCTGATGCGTCCAGGTCGCCTTGATCGAATCATCTATGTGCCGCTTCCAGATGCTCCAACCCGTCGGGAGATTTTTTCTGTCCAGTTCTGTAACATGCCTGTGGCCCAAAATGTGTCTCTTGATGACCTGGTGACTCAGACCAACAAGTATTCTGGAGCTGAGGTGAGTTAAGTTTCTTTGAATTATTTACCGTGTAACGAGTGCAGCAGGACAAAAGAAAAAACACCAAACCAGTAGATACTGCCACAAAACAGTCAGCCAGACTTTTTCCTCCAAACTGAAGTTGAAAAATAGCTGGTATGTCTTATTTAGGCGTCTTAATAACTGCTGACACACACACACTGGCCTGCATTGCAGAGTGATGTTAATGTGCTTTTCCACGATGTCTGTGTCATGTCATGCCCTCGTGATCTCACAGCAGACTGGGAGTAATCGTACAAACTCTCCTTTGTGTGACAGATTTGTCTCTCAACATTCATCTGCCGCGTGATTCGCTTTGTCTTGGTCAGAGAAAGTGCTACCGTCCATCCACTAAGAAACATCTAAGATACTCAGAAAGTCTAAGAAATAGGGCCCAGTTTTAACAAAGGAATGTGTCACCTTTTGACCAAATAATCACATTCTAAAAATAAATGTATTACAAGAAGCGTTTGTCCATTAAGGAGTGTTTTCTGTTTCTCTCTATCCATGTCTTGTTCTTTCTCAGAGAAATTGTGTTTGTCTTTGACATTCAACGTGACTCATAGTTCGTACAGCACTTGACAGAAAGAAAAAAACATTCCCATAAGATCTACAGTATATCTTTTCCCTTCAGTGTAAATCCCTGCTGCATATTTAGACTTAAAGGGTCACAGACATGAAATGTCACGTTAGTGGTCCGACATGCTCAGAAACAGTGATTCAGACGCTGGTGTGCTTTGGCAGGTTGTGAAAACACAGATTTGATTGTTGTCCCAGTCATGCTTGGTGTGTGACATGTTTGTGAGAACTGCTGCACACAGAAGAATCTGTGATGTGTTGTTTCTTTGAGATAGAACAGGAGTCCAGTTTGCTTTGATCTAAACCTTCACTAAAGAACCGAGAAACCAAATAAAATAAAAAAATTGTGTCTTACTATAAGTGGGATCTTACAGAATACACCTTTCTGCCAGAATGCTGGTTGTTTTCATATCAGAAATGTGTGTTATTTCCTATTTGTGTCCATAATCTTTTTCCAAGTTTGTGAATTGTTGGATGATCTTTAACAGACTTCCTCAATCTGATGTGGTGAACATTCTTACTACTCCTAAAGTCCTGGCACACAGACCCAAGACTGACTGCACTGTTTGAAGCGGGTGGAAAAGGGACTGTCAAGTATTTTCACACAGGACAACCGAAGAGTACAAGAACCCGATTCTGGTGACATTTGTTTGGATTTAGTCCATTTAATATTACACAGAAATAACTTGAGAAATGCTGCATGCCCTGAAACCAAGTCTGATCAGAACAGCTTGATGTAGTAGTGTTTCTGTCTTTTCGTTTGACATTATGATCCTCTCGAGGGCACACCGAGGTTATCCATAGGACCTCTTCATATCCTGAGAGGACATGCTCTCCTGTGATTCCTGACTAGGCTGCCCCCACTCAAAAAGGCAGCCTAAAGCAGGCGTACACCTGGAGGAGGTATGCAGCAAGAAACCAATCCCCCGCTATCAGGTGTTAGGTTTGACATCGGGGTTTCTGGTATAGTGTCTCATCTGTGGAATGGAGGTTTGCAGTCACTTGCCGCAGAGTTCTCTAAACCCTGCAAAAAATTCAAAGGCATGCCACAGTGAAGCTGATAAGAGATCATAGGTGGAAAAAAAAAAGCCCAGTCTCACCTGTGTGCGTATTATATTTTACATACCAGCGCTATAGATCAAATTAGATTAGATGAAACTTTACGCTCGCCTGTTCACTGAGGGGAAGTTGGAGAGAAAACAGGATGCAGATAACAGAGCAGCACGGTGCGCAAGATAATGCTGTGTTTACAGGAAAAGAGCACCAAGGGACAAATGCAACAAATCAACAAGTAAATAAACATGAGAATGGTGAAACACGCTGCATGTGACTGTTGACTGGTCACATCTTGACTGGCTAGTACTTGCTCTTGAGGCAGGAAGTTAGACGTTTTAGCCCTAAAGCTAAAATGTTGTTTTTGATTTGAAAAGCATGTTTCTCTTTTGTACTGTAACATGATAAATATCAAATCATATAAATATATATATATATTTCTTTATTCTTTCTGTAAAGGAGCAAAACACAGGGAGACGCTGAAGTTGTTTATAGATCCGATCTTTTCATAGTGTTTTTTAAACACTATTTTATTATTTTATTTTATATACTATTGTTATTTTCAAGTACTTTACTTTACTACAGTTTAAAACGCCTCTGTTACGGAGAAAAAAGCTCCCAGAAAATGCATGCTAGTAGGTAATGTGATGTCCTGCGCCATCTGGTTCAGCTGATCAGCTGCTCAGTCCAAAAAGGCAGCACCTTCGTTATTCGGTGCAACATATTATTTTTATAAAGGTTTTGAAAGCTGCATCCAACCTGTGCAAACTTGTGCATGTAAGTTAATAACCGTAGCCACTGAATTTCAAATTTATCTCTAGTAATTATCAGTAGCTTTGCTGATGGTGGTTCACAGGAGTTTGGTAACAAATTGTTAGCTGTTTCTTGTGTAAACCAGAGACATTGCCATTCGGTTAATTCTATGTCTATTTGATCTCACACCTGCCAGAGGCTGTGCAGTGTAGAAGCACTTAAATATTATTATTTTATCTTTTAAATTGTTGGTGCACTTTATTTTGTAAAGGAAAGGAAAAGAAACAACATATTATGTGGGTCCATATATATTCCGTCTTGCCTGCATTGCCTGGGAAAGGTTCTAGAGCAGTGGTTCCTAGTCATAAGATCTCAGAAAGTGTTAAAATAAAAACACCATACTGTCATACGACAACTTGACGAGCTGAGCTTGCTCATTGCTCAGCGACGTGATGTTTTATACCTTTACCCACCTGTTACTGTTCATCCACCGGGTGGGAACAACTGTGCTCTACAAAAAGAAGGAACTAGTGCGAGTTGTTTACTGAAATACTGATCTGATATCTTATCTTTCTTAATTGTACTTTTACTCAAGTACAACTTCAGTTTAGTAACAAAAGAACCTTTATATGAGTAAAAGTATTTAGTACTCTCTACTTCTCTGTTGTAGATAAATATGAGAATTTCTCTTACAGGAATCGTCATGTCTGTTGCCTCTTTTTTTCCTGTCACTTAACACAGTTAAGTTAATTTCTGAGCATCTGTTGATGCTCTTAAACATCAAGTTAAAGTTTTTTACTATTTGTTCAGTCAGTATTACAGCAAACTACTGTACCAAACATCCCCTGGCAGAGTTTTAAACTTATATAACTGTGAGGAATGAGTGGTCTGCCTTGGTGTGGACATTGAGAGTAGCTGGACCTCTCTGACTCTGTGACAGAGCACCGAGCCATTATATTTCACTTGGCACGCTAACTCGTAATGCAGTAGGCAGCTGGGTGAGCCACAGCCAACTAGCATTGGTTAGTCGTACATCAAGCCCATGCTGCCAGGGAGCGAGCTGGATGAAGAGAGGCCTCATAAATCAACGGCAAGATGCCTATTGAAGCTGGAGGCCACTAAGCAGACTCTTGTTTCAGTTGTCATATCATATACTCGACTTGTTCCTGTTCTCTCGTTCTTACTGTTCTCACTTACTTAGATTGTATTCTCATCTCTCTCAGCCTGTCAGCCGGTGGTATGGAGGCTTTGCAGTTGCGTGACACATCTTCTTGTCAGCTGCAGCGGGTGTCATCATGAAGATTAAACAGATTTGGTGTGGGTCTCTGTGCTACAGCCTCGACTTGTTTACTTCATAATCAACATGTTAAATTATAATCTGTTTTATTATTCTTAAGATTCATCTTCTTTGCTGTATTCTATTCCTTTGCAATTTTGGTGCGTGATGATACACGACACGCTGGAGATATAAAGGTAGTGAAAGTGTAATTTTAATTTTAGACTTTTTCTTGCAGTTGCAGGTGATGTACTGGGTACGAGGCAGGCTCCAAATGTTGACGTTTGGTGAACCACGGTGCTGCTTTCAAAGCCAAATGCTTATTCTTGGTCACAAATGTGCTTTGCCTGCAAGAACATGCTAAATTATTTTTTTTTGGTCTGGTGCAATCATCTATCATTTGCAGTCTTAGAGCCACCGCATACTTGGCTTTGCTTTTCCTGCACGACAACTTGTTGGTCTGCAATCACAAAGTACAAGGGAGCCTGCAAACTCTTTTTTTCATATACATTTTTTAAATTTGCAACTAAACTCTAAATGCAATTAGGAAAAATAGTCCCAGGGCATATATTCTTTTATCATTTACACACCACATTTATTAACAAAGACACAAGGATATGATTGAGGTGGATGACAGGTCTACAGAGTGTCTACAAGTTCTACGCTCTCGTGTGTGGTTGATTTTACGCAAGGAAAGAACTCTGGTGTCAGACCGCAGACCACAATTAAACTAGACCACAATCTTTCCCGAACCTTAACCAAGGGTTGCGAGAGTCGAAACATACAAACATGAAAAAGTTTCATAATTTTGTAACCAGACAAACTGGATGTTGTAATATAAGATTGTCTACTCTGGCAGAAGAAAATTAGTTGTCTGGGAACCTTTTGCTGATATGTTCAGTATATATATCAACATATATTCATTGTTTTATCAGGAAATAGTTACCCCCCTGCAAAAATAGATTTTTGTTTTCTGTTTAGTAGTATATATATTTTTTTTTATCAAACATGGTTGACTGTGGATGTGAAACACACATTGAGCACATTTAAAGTCCTTAGTTGTGGCAGTCTGACCTACGTGAAGCTTTGACTTTAATTACATTCCTGGCATTTCAGACCTGTTTGAAAGGAGAGGAAGGCAGGGTCAGGAGGAGGAGGAGAAGGCCATGGGTCACAAGCATGATGCAGTTGTTCTCAGCTTGGAGCTAGAAGCTTGTAAAATCACCTGTCTTCCTACCTGCCCAGAGTGATATCTGGTTTTCCAACCCTCACCTTCCCACCCAGCCCTCCAACGGCAACACACAGACACACACCTTTAGAACTCAACACTCAACCCAGAAGATCGCTGCCGGCTCTCTCTCTCTCTCTCTCTCTCTCTCTCTCTCTCTCTCTCTCTCTCTCTCTC
>JAUYWH010000002.1:19917632-19955657 GCA_034779795.1 Ctenopoma multispine
TGTGTGTGTGTGTGTGTGTGTGTGTGTGTGTGTGTGTGTGTGTGTGTGTGTGTGTGTGTGTGTGTGTGTGAGATACCTTCCGCTCGTCTCTGTTGTCTCAGCTGTTGTGCATGGCGAGGAAAAGCCCACACGATCACACTTTCATCATCAGAGTTTTCAGTGAAATTTAAATTCCTCTGCTGAGAGCACAAGCATGTGCATGTTCATCCACGGCTCAGACACACACACACACACACTGCATTCTGCTACTTATGATCATGTGCCATGTTTCCGTCCTCCCCACGTGACTCTCCTCCCTCTTTTTAACCCTCGCTCTCTCTCACCTTGTAATCTGAAATAGGTTTCACATGGAGCTGTGGTCAGGCCTTGTTTCTTTTGGCAGAGGCATGTCACTGCAGACACTTCCTCTTTGCCTTTTTGTGTGATGAGACTTTTTATTTCTAGCTGAGGGTTTGGGCTCTGCCATCCCAACTTCATTTGATTTATGTATTATTTAATTTCCTCTCTGTAAATTAGATGCAGTGTGGCTTCTTGTTTTTCTTTTTCTTTTCAGCAAAGGGGTTAGGATGAGGGTGGCAATGCTGTGGTGTGGTTGCGGGCAGTTTTAGAGAAGGGTATTAGTGTTTGCATAATTGTATTGCTTTTTTGTTTTTTAGCGGCAAGGTCTTCAGAGTTAATGTTGTAGTTTTCTGTGTCAGTGTGCAGCTTTTTGCATTTTTCATGCTTTGACTAATAAGGTCATTATTAAAATAAAAGCATTAGCTGTCTCTGCTGGATGTGACCTCTAAGGGTTGTAATTCATGTTTAACTGGCAATACCTCCCCATTAAAGTTTGTGCATATATGTTGTACATGCATTCAAACCTGTACACGTGTTTGTGCATTTGCGTGTACACCATATCAGTGTTTACTTGCAAGTGAAGTGTGTTACATGCGTGCACTATAACGTATGGTATGTGTGCAGGACTGGTGGATAGATGGAGCAGAGTTTTTTTTTGGGAAGTAGGGAGTGGATGGGTGATGGGGTTGGTGACTTGCTCCTGTAAATGTGACTGTTTGTATGTGAGGGAAGGAGTGATGCAGGAGGGAGGAGGGAAGGACTGGATGTAGCCACTGTAGACACAAGGGTGGATTGATAGTAAACACACATTCCAGGTCTAGTGGATCTGCTGCCGGTAGCCCGGCTAACAAGCCCTTCATTAAGGCCGTCTGAAACACTGACTGGGCGCCTTTGTTGAAGTAGGAAGCGAAAAAGTAAACCAGTCAGATTTGACCTGAGAAAGTTGGTATGTGCTGCCAGCAGTTGCGAGTTGCTTTTTTTCTTTTTTCTTCTTCAACCCCTTCCCACTTTTTGAGGAGGGTTTATTTTCGGCGCCCTGAACAGGTTGTCTCATGGAACGTGCCCCTCCTCACCTCTTCACAGGAAATACTGTAGGGAAAAATATGGCTTTGCATAGCTATTTGGTTGTGAACGTATAGGATATGTGTATTTTTAAAAATCACAGTTACTTTACATGGAGGTCTACAGTGTATTTGTGGCACGCATACTTGAGTTCAGCAGAGGAATACAAATTTATATTAGCTTTTTTTTGTTGTGGATCATTTTTTACAAAGCACCTAGTTCCCGTACTCTACTTTTGTTCATCAGTAGACCCGATGCTATGAATACAAGTAAAAAAAATTACATTCTACATACGGCATGTTATATTTTGCTCCTATTTTTCTGTTTGCATTTTCACGCTGCTCTTTTTTCAGTTTCAGTTCTTTTCCGTGACCACAACAACACTTGAGATTATTACCATCAGTGTTTTGCATCTCCCCCTCTTTTTTCCACTCAGATATTTTTTCTTGACATGTTCTAGTGCTATAACGTGTCAGATGTGTTTATGTAACCCCCACTTTGCTGTGTTCTTATTTATATTCTGTTGTTCTTTGCTGTATCTTGTTACCATATGCTGCTCTCACAGCCTAATATTCTCTCTGGGGTAATTAACATTTGGTGTTGTCTTATCAGGACAACAGGACCTCACATACAGTGCTGGACATGCTGTAGTATATCACTCTACATACAGTATATACATACAACATGGTATGACTTGTGTGCATTCAAGCAGCATGATATAGGGTGTAGCTGTGGCTACAGAGTGAAGTGCAGCACAGTGACCAATTGAGCATAAAGGCCGCTGTTGTATCCAGGGTTTCATGTTGTGGCACTCTAATGGCTGGGAGCATGGGAGGCGAGCAAGGTCCTGCTGCCCTGAGCTTTATGTGTGCCCATCGTCCCGTCATCACCCCATTAAAATGCCTCCACAGAGCAAAATCCTTTAACATCATTTATCACACTTTAGTACTTTACATTGATACAAAATTGGTGCCACTTTATAAGAAGGTGTACCAAACCCAACGACATTAGTAATGGTTAATCATTAGTTTGCTGACATTTCAAAGGTCACTAATTAGAAATTATAAAACTGTTACTGTAAAGATGATGTCGTCCGTCAATGGTTTATTGGCAACATGAACCCATTAGCCTTTAATAATTATTAACAAAAATGTCTAGTAGTAGACTCGTTGGCTTACTTTAGAATGTGAAACTAACAAGTCTGCTTAATAATCCACAGACAGATCCCCATGCATAGTTATAAATGTTTTAAATGACTAACAAAGGATGTCCTTTTTATTAGAAGCCATTAATTCGGTCTAAAATAGTAATACATTCAGGAGTCACAAGGGGTAATAAAGTTTTTTTTTTAAGTATGAGTGTGCACGTAGTGTTAATAAGTTCTTATAATAATAATGAACTTTGGTCCAAATGCTCTGCAGTTATTTATTGGGAGGTAAGTGTTCAAAGGAGTTTCAGAGGCTAAATGTCCATATTTATGGCTTACTGCAAATACACACTTACTACAAGCACTAACATATAAAATCTAAAGATTTCAATGATAGTATAAAACCAAGATAAACAGCAGAAACCATCCAACACTGCCACAGACAAAGCAGCAGGGAGTTTTAGTATTAACATCAGAAGCTTTAACTTCATTTCATGTTCAGCAGAAATGGATAAAAGCTCTGTGGCTTCTTATGATTCACTGAGTTGGTTTATCAACTTGCTTATGCTTCCACTTTAAAACCTTCATATGGTGGTTTTGAAATGTGAAATCTCTCAATTCTGTCAAACACTTCTATTAAACCGGGATCCAAGTCTAGACCTGACTGCCTCTTTGGGCCTCGTTGTTTTTCCAGGGCTTTGACTCGTGTCTTCTTTAGTCCGCTGTCAGAAGCTTGGCCAGTCTTTCATCCAGAACACATTCTTCTTCTTCTGGTATCCTAAACTGTTCCACTCATCACTTCTCCCCCCTGAGGGTGATGCTGGAAATGAATTTCAGCTGATATTAAAAACAAAAGTACTGAACTTGTTTTAATTCAGACTTTGCTAATGAGTTTTACATAGTATCACTGTCTCCTTTTCATTTCTGAGAAACAAGCCTGTAGACCACTTGAACATCAGAAGGATATCTCAATGACTTGTCCTTGCATACATTTGAGTGTTTGACAATATGTGTTTCTGAGTTGATGCATTTAAGGCTTGGTTTTCAGAGGGGTTTTGAGAACCACCAGGGGAAACTTGTCATCAGAGGAATATGTGGAAACAAGGATGTGGTGGGCACTCCAGTTGAGTATCTATCACTTTTCCAGAAACCCATTTAAAAGCTCTGTAGTTAAAGAGGCTCTGCTGACATTTTATTACGGTAAAATGACTGACAAGGATTCACAACATTCCTGCTGCTGCTGCTGCTGGTGGTGGTGGTGGTGGTGGTGGTACTGTATATGAAGGAGCTTCAAGCTCACAACATCTAGCCTGGGCATACAGCAGTAGAGGTTTTATGGCTTCCAACTTATTGGGTTAGATCCAAAACATACGTAACACATAAAAATTGATACGGACACTTGTAGTGATTCTCCTCTGCTGTTCACACTTACTTACATTTTCCCATTATGTTGATTGTGATGCGTTACATGATCCAGGCTCAGGCTCAGATGGAAGACGTGCAGTGTGAGGATGCTTGTGCAATCAGAAAACATCTGTCAAATGAATAGATTGGAAACCACGATTCAGTGACTGTTTCGGGAGATGGTCGCAGGCGTCACTGTTTAACTAGAAACGGTTGCAATGGAAAAAATATTCCTGTATAAAAATATTAGTTTAAGCAGTGTTTGCTTCGTCATCAAAAGCCCCCTATTTGACTCACTGTCAGGCCGACTTTTGGGTCATCTTGAGTCAGCATGTTTCAGCCCATGTCCGAACTGAGAGGCTCTTGATGATTACCTTTCTTTTTTTTTCTCTTCGTTTGCTTTGCCTTTTCGACTGGCCTTGTGCCACCCTCAGGAACTCAGAGCTCGCCCCACATCACCAGAGAGCAGCCACTGCAACACATCAGCTTAACCCTCTCCATATATTTAAGTGACTGCTGACATAATTTATGAAGGGAATGAAAAATAGAGCATGCATTGCAAAAAAATTTTTTTTAGGAGCGGGATCTATAATTTATTTGGCCTGCCACAAGTCAGCATTCTTTGCCACCAGCAACCCCCTCACACACACTCACATCTCATTTGTGTGCATTTGCAATTTTTTTCCTTCCTCTCTTTTTCGCTCTTAGAGGTGCAGGAGGCCCATCTTTGAGGGGTGGTAGGTTTCTTTTTGGAGGGATTTAGGGGTATCAAGCTGGTGGTGGAGAGAGGCCGGTGCTGGACTTTGGCTCTGGTCTCGGAGCGCCTTCACATTTACAAACAAACCGGCTCTTTTGCTCGCCCTGTTTGTCTTTGTGGCTTTATTTTTTTCTAAGCCTGTACGGGCAAACACACAGCGGGAAACACTGGCTTGTTGATCGCCTTCACAGACCAGCTCATAAACCCAGCAAGCATGAATGTCGGGGCCTGTGTGCATGTGCACGTCGTTTGTGTACTTCAGAGCGGCTCCGGACATTTTCCTTTTTTTTTTTTTATAAACCTGAAGGGTGTTGTAGATGTAAACAACCGAATAATTATTAACCATTCAGTCATGAGATTGAGGCACAAGGAGGCTGAAACTTGACTTCCTGGAAGTCAAGTATCAGCGTAAATAGGAAATTACAGATTGTGCAGCAACATTTGCCTGTTCCTGTTTATGGATGTTGCTTGGAAACAACACTAAATCAACATGTGGCATCTATCGCGCTGTCTCACTCGCTCCATTCCTTCTACGCTCACTCTCGCTCCCTTTGTAAACAGGGCACCGGGATACATGGCCTCATTGTTTTGCATCATTATTACTGACAGGCCCGAAATGACTTGAATGATTGGAAACCCTCATACAGAATTAACCCAGCCCTGTCTGTTTACCCTGCCTAAGTCACGTCGCTCATTGGCTTGAAACAGGGGAAGAAGGGGGAAGAATAGGCCTCACATCCTGACATCTGCAAAGCACCTGTCCTGAGCTGTGCATGTTAGCTGAGCCAGAGCACATTCAAACAGCTATCTCCCCTCATTTTATTCTCTGGCCTTGAAAAACCGCCATGGCTGTCATGTGCTTTAACAGTTGGCAACCTCCTATGTGTTTTCTCCTGTCTCCACGAGGTCTGTGCGTTGAATCTGTTTAGGATGATGTTGTCAGTGTTGATATTTTTGAACATATTTTACAGATATTCAATGAAAAATGGTAGCTAGAGATAAAAAAAAACCTGTCCTCCACATACTTTGAACATGTCAACTTATAATTTACCTGACCTCAGTGGCAAAATAAATTGTCTTCATTTTACTCTGCATTGTTGTTGTTCTTTCTATACTTTGATAGAAACCCTTGAAACACATCCTAGTAACTTATCCACCATAAACAAACTGAATTCTGTGCAATTAGCAATCAGAAACCTGTAATTTTGAGATTTGAGTTTATCGAGCAGTATTAGCTGAGACGGACCTGAACACAGTCTGACTACACTGACTTGAAATTGACAGCACTTGCTGCTCTGGCTCAGAACAAAGTTGTGCACGTAGAAATGGGGGGAGGATGGCACTGCTGGGAGAGGTGCCTGGCGTTCATCAGCCACTGCCACCGATTCGGAAGTGAGTCACTTCTCTGGCATGTGCAGAATCTCTCCCAAAGGTCACCTGCTCCGACTGCAGCACTCCTCCATGTCAACCATTGCATAACTCCATCTGTGCTGCAGCAAGAGGCTGCAGGAGGACTATGGTATTTACGCTTTAGACATGGCAGATCAGAAATGTTGGTTAAACAGACATTTCACTCTCGAGGAGCTGTTCTGGAGGCAGAAATAATCCTATTAGTTGAGTTCAGTCATAAAGGGCCGAGGCCGAGAACCACTTTTCCCACCCGACTGTTGTTTTTTTAATATGTTTGATTAGAAATTTGTGCTACAGTTGAGTGGTAGTTAACTTATAAAGAGAGGATGAAATTCTTACTTTTTGCCACTGCAGTGGAATTAGGAGAAAGGCAACTTGAGATGTTTACTACAGTTATAAAGGATCGTGATGATGATTGTATACAGTTCCGTTTTTAAGAAATGTTTCTACACATTGCTTAGTGATATAGTAATGAATGAAAAATGAACTGTTACCATAACACATGTACTGTCAACACGCACGGTCAATCAGCCTCTAATTACGCCACATGATTCAGTGTAGTTCAGTGCTTGGACACTCCGCCTGACTGCTGAATATCTGTGTCTGCTTCCTGTCCTAGATAACGGCAGTATGCAGAGAGGCTGCCCTCCTGGCCCTACAAGAGGACATCAAAGCTCAGCACATTGAGGCCAGACACTTTGAAAGTGCCTTGAACACTGTGAAGCCCCGGATCCCCGACTCTCTCATCCAGTCGTATATCAGATATCAGCAGCAACACAGCGGCCTGTGCTTCTTTTGACCACACTCCTACGGACAAAGTCAAAACTGCGGATTTGTTTTATGTATTATTTTAGTTCAGATTTTCAGCTGGTGTGTTGGACAGATTACTAACATGATAAGAAAAGGACAACAGCTGTGTGTGTTGGGCAAATAGATTTTGACAAAAGGAAGATTTGTCATTTGAAGTATCTGCTTTTTACTACCACTAAGGAAAAGAAACGTTTTTGACTCACAAACCATCAGAAGCAGATATGTTTCCTAAATATGCTTTAATTCTGTCTTTTGTTTTGTTGTTGTTTGATCATATAAAATGTTCATAATGTATTAAATACATTATTTATGTATTATTTGCTGTTTGTTGTCATGTCTTTTTTCCATATCCTGTAAAATACACACATTTTAGTTCAAATGTTAGTTTACTGGGCGCCGAGACTGATTCTCATGCATTAGTCCCATGTTTGAGCTCAGTTTTCACCCTGCACGCCTGAAGAGAATCCACTGTTCCCACGTTTTCCGTGCCACTTTGTGTTGTTTGGATGTGAAAACATTTGACTCCACGGTTTAAATGACGGCTGCTGTCAAATGTTTTCTGAATCCTAAATATGAACCCTGTAATCAGAATACTGCACTAACTTCTATGGAAATAAATGGTGGAATTAGACTGGTATCTGGGGACCTTCTGGACCCCCTTCAAGGACCCCTGATGGTTCCTCAACCCCTAGTTTAGGCAACCGCTGCTCAATATCCACGGGGAGAAAAACAGCCGCTGCTGGTAGATTCATCACTTCCATCCATGGAAAATCTGTTAATTGCTGTAATCGTGAGATTTCCGTCCGCACTTCCGACCACTAAGAGCAGGGATCCAGGCGGCCATCTGTCGGTCTAGCAGGATTTGAACATCCAGCTTAAAAACCTGAGTCGTTACTGCGCCACAGAGTCACTTTAACAGTCCGTTAACTCTAACAGGGCTTTTTTTTCTTATTCTTTTTTAAAACATTTGCTGACCCGAAATGACACCGGGGGTCATTCATCTATTGATTTTTCCATTTGAATGGGATAAATTGACTTTGTATTGAACTTCCTTTTCTCATGGATCCGGATGTAGCGCATCCGCGACACCAATCAAACCAGACAGTCAGGAACAGAGGGGGGAGGGTGGCAGGAGTAAAGGCTGCAGGGCTGCTTTTTTTCTTAAGGTGGTCCGGCACTAAATCCCCCACCCCATCCAGCACCTCCACTTCCCACATCCAACAACTTTTAGCCACGAAGCTGATCGAATGTTGGGAAAGTTTCCAGATCCGATAGTTTACGCGAGCTGCAGCCTCCTCAGCGCGTTTTCTTCTCTCTGGTGACACGCAGCACAAGTGCGTAATGGGAACATTCCAGAGAGAAGAGAGGACATCCTGTTTATGTTTCTGTACAATCAGACAGTGGTTTCCAAAGAGGTATTTTAATGGAGTCAAAGTTGACGATAATGAACTTCACATATTCTGCCAATAAGTGAATGTCTGTGGTCCACGTTGTATTGAAATATCAGATGCTGTTAAAGGCTCTTGAACGTGAACCATTAATTAATTAATTAATTTGGATCCAGTCTTTCTTCTTCTTTTCATATCCAAATGTCAATTTGAAGTTTAGCATATTTTATTTTCCAGCATCGAGCGTCACAGTTGATTAAATGTCTCCATTGTTATCTTATTTGTGTCACTTTTCTTTCAGCCTGTGTTCAAAGGTAGAGGAAAAATTACCACAGGCTTAAATGCATCTGGCTTTTATTTGTCATTGTGTTCCGTGTGCGCATGACCTCTGTGCCATTAATGACGAATCAGCAAGAGTATAAATAAATGGCGCGTTTAGTCACATCGCCTTATTCACATCATCGTTCATAGACCACAAGAACGGAAACTAGCAGCTTTTTCCTTCCCTGAGCCCTCTAGTCGCAGCACAACGCGAAATTCAAAAAGGCCGTTCCACCTTAACTAGCGCACACATCTCTATCGCCCGGCCTTCTACATCTGCCCAATGAATCAGGAGCGGATGCAATGTATCCTTTTTCAGTGGAGTGAATGGCCAATGGGAGTTGGCTTATCGAGCAAACACTGAGCCCTGCGTTCTCATTCATTCAGTGCTGAACAGGCCCGCAGAGCAGACGAGAGCGCACGGCTGTCTGCGACCACAGAGCGCAGATCCCCTGCAACAAAACGCGAGAGCCGCAGCTTCGCGCAGACGCTCGAAGAAGAGAAACTCGTGGATTTAAAGCCGAAACGCGTTTGCGTTATTTATATTTCACTGTTCCTACGGGACTTCTGTGACTGGGTTGTCTTGCCCTAAAGATCGGCCTCCCAAGTGCGCAGCAGTTCCCCGAGTGATTTCCCTCCGTTCTCCATCAGAGCTCCGCCGTGGATTTACTGCGTTTGATCCTGGGACGAATGCATGCGTAACCCGCGCTGAACTTTTCCTGAAAACTCATCAAGAAAGGGAAATAACGCACAAAGGGATAAACTCGCACTTGGATTATCGGGCTGTGAATGTTATGCTGCAGACCTTCTAGTCTACGTGTGGACATTGCCCCTTCCTACTGGATGGAGTTTTCGTGAGCTACTCGGTTGATGGATTCGACGTTATGGATGGTTGCATATAGGTAGGTCTCTACTCATTTGCACTTGTTTCGCCTTTCATGTCGGTTTAACGGTGCCAGTAGCAGTAGTACACTCGGTGCGTAGGGACCGAGTGTTCCCCTGTGCAGCGACATAAACGTTGTTCCACTGGTGCACAAAGACCAGGACTTTCTGTGTTTAACTGAAGCCGCAGCGGGTGAGATTACTCGCGAATAGTGGATGAAATCGATGGATTTTAATGCCCGTGTTTCTCCGTGGCTCTGCCGTAACAAACCCCCCTACCCCCACAGCGCTTGTTTTCATTCATAAGTTTTCTCCGTCTGTTTGGATGCGTCCTCTTAACGTCTCTTGACCTCCGGCTCTGTCGGTTTTATAGGATCCTGCTTCTTCCGAGCAGCCTTCGTGAGGATAATCCTATTTACAGTGCGTCCTGTGACGCGCAGGCTGTCAGAAATAAGAAGAGTTTGTCCAAGTGAGTTGTGATGTGTGATTCTCGGGACATTCAGACTTTATGGGTTTTTGTTTTGTGTGTGTTATTACTGTTGGTTTTGGGCCTCGCGCTCAAACCCTGATTCCTGATGGTGTTTATGACGTGAACACAGGACACGTTAACTGCTTCACATAAACGTGAGAAACTTTCTGTGATGAAGTTTTAGTCCCACAACTTGAAGTTTTGTCTGTATTTTGCCGGAACTTGTTTGACTTTAGTGTTTTCTTTTTTTTTCCTTCTCTACTTTTGTCCACTTTTCCCTGAAATCCTTTTGGTGTAGTAATAGAATACTAAGTGAGGCAGCTCATTTAATTCCTTGGATCGTGTCCTCATTTCGTCGCCGCGGTGCATTTAAATGTTAACTAGTCATACAAATGTAAATGAGGAGGGGAAGTGTTTGTAGGGCCTACTGAAGTCTAGATGTGTGCCCATTGCGGAGGAAGGTACAAAAAGTCTTGTTAATAGTCAACTTTTTCCCTGTTGCCCCACTTAACGGGATCAGAAGTGACATATTGTCACGCTGACAGGATGGAAACAGCATTACCAGCTGAACTGTAAATACATTTCTAACATTAAAACACCCACTTTGTTTATTTCACTTTAACCAGTCATGTTAGCTGCTGCACAATGGTTATTTACTGTTGAGGAATAATGGTGATGTTTGCTTTTGGAATCACGTAATGCCTCTTCCATCAGAACAGTTTGTGTTTGCCAGTTATGCCATGTTTTGGCTTTCATTGCTGATGTCCCCTCCCTCCCTGCTTCTCCTTTGTCTCTCATCGGCCTCTCTTTCCCCCCTCTGGCAGGTTTTCCGATGCATGCCAAGTCCACGGTGAATGTCGGAAGTGGTGATCCCCCCAGATGGAGCTCCAAAGTCAACATGGCCCCGGCGGTTCATTAGTGGTGATCCAGCAGCCTTCCCTAGAGAGCCGGCAGAGGTCGGATTACGAGCGGGAGCTCCAGCATGCCGCCATTCTCTCCCTGGACCAAATCAAGGCCATCCGCTCCAGCAATGAATACACCGAGGGGCCCTCAGTTGTACGGAGGCCCCCTGCACCGCGCATAGTCCCCAGGCCCCAGGACAAGCAGGAGAGGACTCACGAGGTCATCCTCGTCAATGTGAACAACAACTATGAGCACCGGCCGCCAGGTCACCTCCATCACGTTGGGGGTGGCATGGTGGTTGTGGCTGGGGGGCAGCAATATGGTGGGTCCCGGGCACCAGGACTCAGCCGCTCAACTAGCACAGGGAGTGCTGCAAGTTCAGGGAGCAACAGCAGTGCCTCTTCCGAGCAAGGACTCTTGGCACGCTCGCCCCCCACCAGGCCCGGCATGGGCTTACATCACCAGCACAGAGCAGAGAGGCCTGTTCGGACTCAGCCCAAGCCCAAGGCCCTTTTACTGCCCCAGCAGGGAGCTCACACCCATCAGCCTCCACTAGAGGCTCCACTTAAGCCCCAAGGCAAAGGGAAATCAGACATTTCTGGCTCTGGGGTGGTGGCTGCTGCTGGGCACCAGTTCATCTGTGAGCGTTGTGGGAAGTGCAAATGCAGTGACTGCACGGCTCCCAGGAGCCTGCCTTCATGTCTGGCATGTAACGGCCAGTGTCTCTGCTCCGCTGAGAGCGCACTGGAGCATGGCACGTGCATGTGCCTGGTGAAGGGCATCTTCTACCACTGCTCCAATGACGATGAGGGGGACTCGTGCGCTGACCACCCCTGCTCTCTGTCACGTTCCCACTGCTGCTCTCGTTTCCTGTGCATGGGATTAATGTCGGTACTCTTCCCCTGTCTGCTATGCTACCCACCTGTCAAGGGGTGTCTGAAGGCGTGCCAGAGTTGCTACGACCGGGTTAACAGACCTGGCTGTCGCTGCAAGAACTCCAACACTGTCTATTGTAAACTGGAGAACTGGGCCCAACAGACCCAGGAAAAACCTTCCTGATTGCCCCTGTGTGTTTGTGATTGCGTGTGCACGGGAGACTCGTGATGTGGATCTTACTAAGACAATGATAATGATGACGATGGTCACAGATTAATGTTTATCAAACATTCGAAGCACCTCCCACCCGCCTCCTCTCCCCGCTGTGGAACCCTAAGGAGCTAAGCAAAGGAGTAATGAAAACCACTCTATTCTTTTTATTTTTTCTGGATCAGGACCATGTTTTTACAGACCAGTGTTTGCCTTAACTGTTTCTATGTCTATCCTCAGCTCCTCATTAACACTATTTTATATATATATATATATATGAAAAAGGTTTTCTTCCGTTTTAGGTAGGCAGCTTCCTCTGGGTCTGCGTGCCTGGTGGGAAGCTGCCTCTCACCAAATCTGTGAAGGACGATCTACTATAGGGCAAATATGTAGCTATTACCTGGTTTTCATAGCAAGCAGGTATATTTGAGTTTATTGTTTGCTACCACACTAAAACCGTGGTTCCTATGCTTGTGTTGCGTTAACGAAAGCACATCCATCTCATAGTATTTTTTTTCTCCACTTGGATATGTTTCTCGCCTTCCACACATCTGAACTCTTCATACACATTCTGTGGCATTCTCCCTTGTTTTGTTTTTGGTTTTTTTTTTCTTTATTTTGTGTAAATTGCTCAAAATCCATAAGAGGAATTCTGGCTATTTTTTAAAAGAAAAATGTCTGTTAAAACATTTTTTGTGTTGTAAAAAATATTTATTATGTGAAGCTCTATTATTTTATGATATTTATTGCAAGAGACAGTCTTAAATTTACTCATGTCTGAATATAACAAAATATCAAATACTTACTGAAAAATTAAAGGGTGGCACAAAAGAAAACTATGTTAACTTTAATGCAGAAAATATATTAATTAATGAAACATTGGCCGTGTCTGGTGTCTTGATTGAGCTGTTGAGAAACTGACTTGAGGAATGAAAGACTAATGGGTGATTTCCAAGGTAATGCAAGTCTGTTTTCTTGAGTTTGAGTTCAATAGCGAACAGAAAATCACTTCTTTCCGTGTGTGTTTGTGTATGTGTTCATGCTGCGAGTGGAATTCCTGGTAAAAAATTTCGGCAGTGAGTAGAAACAGCTTGTAGCCTGAAATGTGACTGTTTACATTCTTGGAAGGCCTCTTTGCTGCGATTCTCCTCGGTAACCTTGAAAGCTAAACAATACAGGTCGTTGACATGATTAGCCCCGAAGCTGCTAGCATCAACAGAGCCTCCACCGTTTCCATGAGTTATGCTCACAGGAAGTAAATCTTCTTCTAAACGCACCAGTCAACAAGTCACCACAAAACTATGCACTGTAGTTTAGTCCCTGGGCTTTAACAGGGCCAGCTCAGGATGTTCCCAAACTTCCAAATGGGCTGAGCATTGCAGAGCCCAACAGTAGGTGCCCTGAGAAATGAGAACGACCATTACGAGTAGCTGGGGCCACCTGTTCAAAGATAATAAACCAGAGCTATCAATGCTGGGCTTTTATGGCGTGCTAAAGGCAATGACAGGGGCAAATCCAGCCCCCACCCTGACCCACACTCCCCCATTTGGTCATGTCTTTTTGTCAGTGAATTTATCACTTGGGAAGTCTGCTGAACCCCCCCCCCCCCACCTCCAGGCCCCCAGGGGATGAGATCATCACTTTGAGAGTTGGTTGGTCAGCCTGAAATGCCAGCAGTTGGGGGGGGGGGGACAGGGACACAGTGTGTGACCAGGAAATTCCCTGAGACAAAGGAAAAATACACTGCGGCTTTTGGTTTGGAAAACTGCGACATTGGCAGGAAAACAACACAACATGTGAAGGCGGTGCCCTCAGGTGCTGCAGATCTTTGCTAAACAGAGTTATGATCGTCTTAATTAAACATTAGATGATCCTGCATCGGTTTTTAAAGGGCAGCAGGGTTTGGTTTAAATATTTCCCAGATAAGAAGTTAATGGTAAGCATCAACACAAAGGAAGCATCCTGCTGTCATTTAGCTGAGCGGGCTTTCACTAAGACTGACTAACATGCAGGCTTATTTCAGTTTGTCAGTAGTTAGGATCAAATGAACCACCCCTCCGAATGGGCCTTCTCTACTTAATATGCTCGTCTTTCTCTTTTTGGTGGAATGTACCTTTTTTTTCCCTGCCTGAATAGTAAAGGGTGGATTAGCGATTTGTCAATTTCCTGTTACCTTTCAGAGATGCAACTTGAGCCCCATTTGCTCCTGGTTCCTGGATGATGGCAAACAATAGGAGGCCTCTCTTCTTCTTCTTTTTTTTTCTTTCAGGTTTCACTATAGTTCTCCTGTACGGATGATGGAGGCCAAAGAGATCTGAACTGTATTCATGGGTCGGTGAACAGGAAGACAGTGTTTACATGATATTTTCCAGTCTAAGCTGAATAAGGAAACATATCTTACTCCCACCATTTCCAGAACTTGGCTGCGTTACATCCTCAACATGTCTCTGAGATCTCTGATTTAATCAGCAGAGGTGTCTAAAATAACAATTTACGGCCTGTGAATAGTTTCTTTCACTTTTCCTGCCACGTGAGCGGCACACTGCGTCACATTTTACTCATCGCAAAGCTTCTACTCCGCTGTGAAAAAAGTGAAACCTGAGTCATTATTAAGTAATACAATGGCAGAAATGGTCACAGCCTCCCCCTCCTCTTCCACTTTACACTTGTTTCAGGGTAAATTTAGCTGCTCCACACACCCACGTAATACTATTTGGAGTTGTCAGGCTTGGCGGGTCCCTTGCTTCAGCTTTGGGTTTTTTTTGGGGCCATACACTCACGGCAAACACGCATGACTACCAAGTGAGTCATGGCGGAACCTCCAACCCACACATCCTACTGGGGCAGTCCTTTTCTTAGCCAGGGCACCGCTGCCGGCACAGCCGCGGTTGAGTAGGATACTCCATAAACAGTCATCCTCCTCCACAGCATTCATCACCAAAAGGGCCTGCTTCAGCTTTCCTCCGCCTCCTCATCTGGTTTTCATTATTTCCCCTCATGGCATATAAATAGAAATTAGCAATCAGGGAAACATGGGGGTGGTGGACTTTGGAGATGAAGGCTTTTTGGACTTCAGTGTAATGACCAATGTTTATGGAAGTTATCTCAGCAGATATTTGGTTTTGCATGATCTCTGTTCGCTGGAGCGGCATGCAAGAGTTGATGTGTTTAGAAACTGCTCCAACATCCACACTCGGCCTCCGCAGGATTAAGATGACATTAGAAATACTATTTGATAGTTGTATAACATTTGAGTACAGTTCCTGAAAAAGTCACAATGTCCAAAATATGAGAACAATGCTGCTGTTGACAAAAAGAAACCCTGTGTTTCCAACATGTAAACATCTTAGGAAATAAAAAAAAAGCAAACTCGTGTTTGCGTCAACCACCAAAGCGTTTCAGAGTTTATGTAACAGGTTTTCAAAGGGTTTGGTTTGGAGGATTTTCTCATCCCACAGAGCAACATGTAATTCTTCACTTTAAACATGACACCATGTCCTTAACATGGAGATGTGGTGTTTTCACCCAGCAGAGACGCTAGTGAAAAGGCCAACAGATTTTGTGGCAGCCATCTATTGAAGAAGGTAACAATGATTTTGTATGAAGACGCATGTTGCTGTGTAGTTTTTATTTATGATTTTCAATGTTTGAGAAGCACACATGCACAGAAAACGATGCCTCTGGAACTATTGAGCTAATCTTAATTCATGCAGAATTCTCTGAAATAAAAAATTTCACACTATAGCTGGGCGAATAAAACCAGTTTCTTTTACTGTGTCTACATTTAAAAGCTACTAGTTGCTTCCTGTTTGTGAGACAGGTTCTGTTTCAGAGGACAGATCAGTCATTCAGCTGGTAGGGACGACCCAGTGTTTTATCAGGTGTCGAAGGCCATTCACGATGGAGGTGATTCATGGGGCTTGAGCCTCTTAGGGCTCCTGGGTACACACCCACAGGAACTTAGTGTAAAACTTTCACACCCCTTCTTAACCTGTTATGTATCTATGCAGCGTTACGAGCCATCTGATACCACATTCTTCTCCAAGCGCCCTCCCTGTCTGTCATTTTACAGACAAAGGCCAGTTGGGGGAGAAGATGATGAGAAGGAGGAGGATGCCAGTGGATCAATACAATACATGACCCTTGGCAATCATTTAGTGGGCTTCTTTTGTAATTAATGGTCAGGCATTACTTAACCCGCAGACGAGATTTGCTCATGATCAATGGCTCTTATTTCATCAGCATAATTGATTCATCAGTATTCAGAGTGTCACTTCCTGACTGCTAAATTTGTGCAAAGGCCTTCGCCAGCTCTCACAGGCCCCAATAGTCCAGCCTGTGATTTTGTATTCTGCCCGCTAATTAAATCAGCAGGGTTTGTCTCTGTGTTGCTCTTATTGGGTACTGTTGCTGGAAACAGCCAGTTGTCAAGAGTCATTAGATTTGATCCACAAATATGCTCAGAGTAGTTCAGGACATATCAAGAGACTATAGTTTAAAGTAGGGAAATTGAAAAATGACAAAACACTAAGTCTGCCTTACATAAAAATATCCTGCCTAACGTTTTTTCACATAGCCTAACTCTGACACGATCACATCCTTGTTCCTCTTCTGACGGCCTCAGGGGACAGTTTTGTGTGTTTGCTGCATTCCAGGCCCCCTACAACCACTTTTGTTCTGTTTTCCCTTTTGATATCTCAACCAAGGGCAACAAAAAGCACCACAAATGCACATTAAATAGCTTGATAGAAAGATACTGATAGATGGATTGATAGATTTGTGTATGTATTTGGAAGGAAACTTGCTCTCTCTTTATCTTCCCTTTCCTCCCCCTTCATTCCCTCTTTTTTTTTTTTTGGATTTGACTATGCATCCAGACAGATGGTTCCCGTCTGCTGGCTTTTTTCAATTCACTTCCTCTCTTCACAGACAGCCACCCTTCCCCCCTCTACGGTCTCCCTCCCTCCCTCCCTTTGTCCCCTCCCTCTCTCTCTTTTTTCTCTCCTCCTCCTCCTCCTCCAACGTCTCCTCTTTTATGTGGCTGGAAATAATCTTTTATTGCCCAGTTGTTCGGAAGTGACCTCCTGCCCTTGATTAGATAGGGCCGAGTCCTATCACACGATTGTGTTCTAGCTGGTGACCCCCACCCATCCCCCCCCCCCCGCCCCCACCCATACGTGCACACACACATACACACCGAGCTCACCCTCTCCCACACCAGCCCCATCCTTTCTCCTACCCCCTGTCCCTCTCTCATTGCCGGGGCTTTGGTGAGCCTGTGTGAGGGGACAACAATGGGGGGCTTTAGTCCTGTCCGGCTCTTCTCGGCTGGGGGGCAACAGGGTGGGGGTCATGAAGGACTTTCTTTTTTTTCCATCAGTCAGCCAGTCACTGGGTGGAAGTTGCAACCCTCCCTCCCCCCCAAAAGCTGCTATCCCATCCCCAGTACGATAGTTAACCTCCCAGTTGCCGGTTTGCTCACCCTTCGACCCTCCAAACCCTCCTTCTCCTTACTTTGCTGGTGACCCCCCACACTTAAGAGCCTCCCCAGACACAGATAAATAGGCTTTAATCTTCTACACTATCAGTGGTCCTTTGATTGTGGTCAGCTGACAGGTGGACCCTCTGAGATATTTTGGATCTGGCTGGTTTTGAATCTGTAAAAGTTCCATGTTCCCCTCAAATATTCCCATCTGGTCTGGAGAAAGGTGCAGTTTCTGTTTCTGTTTTCTAACTGGCATGAAATGAACTTTGAAGAAAAATTGAATTCGAGCCTTGATGACGAGAGTTCTGGTGGTTACCTTTTCTTGAAAGGCTTCACCCCTGTTCTGATCTGATCTTCTCACCTTAGTCAATCAGTCAGGTCAGATTTTAGTGTGGAAATACTGACATCCTGTCTGTTTCAGATGTTGGTGTAAGTCAGCAGCCTTCAATATACACAGTAAAACAACAGGAGACTCATTTTGAAGCTATTCGATGAGCATACACATACATTAAAGTCTTAAATGTGTATTTTACTTTTAAAAATAGATACACCAAAAAAAACCATCATGCCTGGCTGCAACTCTGCTTGTATTTGAAGCACAGTTTGTCCCAGAAAGACATTTACAGTCTTTCTTTACTTTAAATCATAGGTGATATTTCACTTACATGCTCTTAAAGTGCACAGACCATTTCAAACACCACGGATCCCCCTCAGTACAGAGATAGAGACATTTACCCACAACTTTCTCTCTTTTTCCTCCACTCTCGTTTTGCTCGTTAGTAACAAAACCTCACAAACCAGTTTACATTAAAACACAAGACACAGTAACCTGGAAAGCATCTTTATCAGAAGAAGTTTAACTGTTTATGTGAACTATTTTTCTCACTTTATTGTCAGTTTTACAGCAGATCTACAACTCCAGGGGAAACACCGCTTTTTCTTTTCCTCTGCTGTCTTGTGTGTCTCCTCGTCCTCTAGAGCTGTAAACCCATAACAAAACCCTTGGTGTCCAGTTTCACTTTGGAAACGAGGGGCAGGCTGTGTGTGAATAGACAGGAAGACAACTCTGATTACCTCCATAAAGGATCTGACCTCATGATGCTGCTCCCTCTTCTACTTGTTCTTCTCTGCCATTAAAAACATTTTTACACTGATGTTTTTAAATGAGCAATAAATATTTGTTTTGAGTACAAAGAATTAGAATAAAAAATAGAATTAAAATAAAATAAAATTGAATATACAATAAACACACAATATGAAGGCATCTCTGTATCAAGTTCCTTAAAAATGCTTTAAACAATTATGTTAGTGTCTGTTTACAGTCCGTGTTTTACAGTAAACAATTTAGACCCTGTGGAAAATGTGAGGACATCTGCTCAGCAGGGACCCTGCTCCCCTCCCTCCAGTGTCCTCAGCCCCAAATCTAGAGAAGGGGGATGCAGAACAGGAAGCTTAGGAGTACCCCCCACCTCCTTCCTCTCATCCCACCCTTTCCATGCTGGAAGAGGGGGGAGATCAAAGAGAAAGGACACAGAAAAGGCTTATCTGTTGTTGATTTTAGGTTTACGCTCAAGCACAGGGTTCTAGAAATGTGTCAAGGAATTACAGAGTAGGATCATCAAATCCCCCTTTTCATCTTTTTTCTTTTGATCCGTTTGTTCTTTTAGGACATAGAAAAAGATGCATGATCTCGTACAGTTTTGAGTGTTCCTTCAGGAGTGAAAGTAACAGCAGATAAGTTAAGTGGCAGACTGGAAGTGATTGCATCAAACACAGAAAACTGTGTTCAAACTAACAGGTTTGGTGTTTCTGCAGTGAACATTTTTTCCAGTTTGCTTCCTTGCTCCAAAAAACATAAAAAGCAATCACTTCTATTCCCACCCTGCTTGGTCTTTAACATTTCAATTTCAAACTCTGCAAGAGGTACGATTCTATCTTCATCTACTTCAATGGCAGTATTATGCCAAAGGGGAAATTGGACCTTAAGGGCAGGCCCTTTCCCTGCTGTAGGTCTTATTAAGTATGGCCCTCCATAATACAACCCAGCTTGACACTGAGAGACCACACCTCTCCATAGAATCTGACCTGTCAATCTCAGCTCCGGGTAAGGGCTCTGACACGGTCAACTCTGGCATGATTGGCACCTCATAGGATGTGTGTAGGCTCTAAGGGAGTATTCAGAAATGCTGATGTACCACCAGGGGAAATTCTTTTCCACATCACTGCTCAGCCAGAGTGTTGTGTGTGCACGTGTTAAGTTGCTGAGGTCTGAAGGCTGCTATTCGCCACACAAAGCAGTTTCAGTGAAGAGAAGCGAGGCTGCATGTTGACCATTATATATTTAGAGCCGTAGTATGCAGATATGCAATCCTGCACATCATCCTGTGGAACAGATGCAGCGCTTCAGTGGTTTCCAAACTCCCTCAGTAGGCCCAAATTTCCAAAGTAATTTTCCTTGCAACCCAAAATTGTCATTGTAGTCTACTGTGGAGGCTGGTCTAATCTTTCCAGGGTTACAGGAATAAATCAACAGCAGATAAAATGTTTCATTTGTTCTTCCTGACAGCACAGGACCTCAAAAAAGTTCTTTACAGAAAAATTGTCAGTACATCTACTCCTGGAACTTCTACAGTGCAGTGTTCCCAACTCTGTTCTGCCCCATACACATCGAGCTGAAAAACTCAAACGTAACTAATGGATGAATCTGGGAGTGAAGCATGGTCTTTTTATAGTGGTAATGGAGTGTAACAGCCGATTTGCATTTGCTATAATATTTTTTGATATATTTAAAAATAAAAAAATACAGTGCTGTACTGTAATACCTGAATCTGCACTAATGTCATTTCCTGCTCATCGCTTCAGCGCCGACAGGCCTAACAGTACTGCAAAGCACATGGAAAAGATAGCTGTCACACAGGGGCCTACAGCTTTTCGCCTGCATCTGCTCCAGTGTCCCGCTCAGGAGACTGCCAGCTGTGGGGCGGGGGGGCTGTGTGAGAAGTTAAAAGGAAACTTCAGCTGTCCTGCGAATCTCACACCATTACCCAGGATGAATCACAACACTTTGGTTGAACGAAAGGAAAGGAAGAGAAAGTGAACGAAAAAATGAAACCAGCTGTCTTGAAGCGCCTCATCTTTACGACGGTGGAGTGGCGCATGCTCATACCTCACAATCAAATGCTCAATTTGTCTTTACGGGAATATCAGATACATTCTGCAAAGGTTGATTTCTCGGGGGAGAGAGGCCAACAGGCTGCTCTCTTGTGTTTGTGCCTTTAAAATATATATGAGGTGTAGCTAGTGTAGACAACAAAGGACCCCTAATTCTTTCCTTTCCTGAGGGGATAGAGAACACACAGTACCCACATCAAGCCTCCAGACTTACCCCCACCATGCGACACAGGTGCAACTTTAAAGCGCTCCCACTGAAGGCGGGCTGGACGCCTGCAGTTAAAAAGAAATCGTGTCTATGTTTCTGCCTTCATTTTTTTTTCCATGTCTTTTCCCGGCACTATTTTCTCTCATGTGATCATTTAAAGTCAAGGAACTAACATGCTTCATCTGATGCCAAGGAACAATGATTGAGTTTTGCACTTTGTACTAATCTTTCTTATTATTGCATGTTATCACAATAATGGAGGAATGAAGCCCTCTGTGTGCAGGAGCTGTAAGTTTGTGGAAGTTAAAAGTTTTCATTCAGTCATAAAAAGCAGGTTGAAATTGTTTGGAAGCAACATGTGAGACATGCTGCTGCAACAGGCAGTCAATCACAACATTAGTCTGGATTCCTGCTGCCAGCTTTACAAGATGGAGACAAAAAAAGATTGATCAAATGAATATTTTATATTCATATAAGTCGTGTAAGCTGTAGCTGTCATGCTCCAACTGCAGGGAGGTGTGCTCAGCTGCACAAGATGTCTGGAGTGGAGTCGGCACTACAGAGCAGTCAGTGTGCTACTGCTGCTTTTCTCTTGCCTGTTGTTTATAATATTTTCCAAGTTCTTGAACGTGAAATTCAGGATGGACAGTGGAAATGCTGGTGCTGGAGTTTCAATGGGGCATAGAGGCTGCGATAAAGAGCCAGAAAGGCAACAGTTTGCTTCACAAAAACCTTTTGATGAGTAGACCTGACCTACACGGACGTATTCTAAACACAGACACACACGTTGCCACCTTTCTTCCCTGGAAGTGCTCTTCAGTTTTTCCTTTGTGGCTGAGGATAGGTCATACTGCTCTAAGGTATCCTTTGGACCTCATGACTTTCTGGATGATATCTACAATCCGAGTGTTAGATAACAAAGTTGTCAGTATGCCATTAAAACTGCTGTAAATTGTCCTGATTAGGTCAAATTATAACTCGTCTTGCTTAGGTTGCTGCTGTTCTCCGACCCTGTACCAGACACGTTGATCTAGCGTTTGACCTGAATAGCTCCATAAAAAAGATAAGGATATCTTGCATCCTCAGGAAGTAGATCCCATAAACACTGTGAGAGTTTACAACCCCTAAAAGTGAACAGCAAACTAGCAGAGGTCATGAATTGTTAAGTTTGGCTTTAAATCTGAGAAAATGTGTGTTTTAAGTCAGACAGGAGAAATCCACGAGAAAGGCAAATGTTTGTGTAATTTTATGATGTGATAGTCCATATTTAATAAAGCCTGTTTAATTTTAACCATCCACTTTAGCATGTGCAGTTCTGTGGACAAGGGCTTATTCCTTTTTAAAACGTGCTTTTTTCCCCCTTTAAATGACACATTAAGAAAAAAATTCTTCAGGCTGTTTGTGTTTTATAGGCAAAAATACTAAATAAATTGATGAAAAGACAAATAAATTGTTGTTTCAGCATGATGCTTTCACCAGAAAACATAACTATTTTTAAAGGAAACATTATACAATAACAACAGTACAACTTAAGTTTAACTTTTATATCAAAAATCACCAAGTTCAACAACTAAATATACAAAGTAGTTTTCATGTCCTTCTGTCCTATGTGTAACATCTTTATACCTTCAAGCTGAATTTAATAATTTAACAGTTCATCATCTGCCAGACTGGAAGCACAAAGCCAATGACAGCTAGTCCTGAATGTTAATGAGACAGGCTAATCAACGGTCAGCTATTATTCAAGGAGAGGTCGCGCTCCCTGCAGAGGAAGTGCACCACTATCATCAATCTGGTCATCAGGTCCTGCATGAGAAAGGAGCTGGAGGTCGTGGGCGGGGTTAAAAGTTTAGTGCACTGTAGGTGCCAAACAGTACATTCAATACCTTCACACCCCACCACCACCACTATCTACATGTCAATAGAACCTGCCTGTTGACTTGGTATGTTCCACTTCCACAGAAGCCTCTTGTAACCTTGTTGTCATTGATCATTTCTTCTTTGTCATCTCACTTTTTCCTTCCTCTCTTTAGTTTTGACCAACTTGGCTGTCGAATTCAGGAGGGAGGGAGGCCTGTTGCATGGGAGTGGAATGGGAGATGGTGGTGGTGGGGTGAAGGGGGTGGGGAGGGGAGTGTAAGACACATTGAGTTTGCCAAGTCAGGCAGAACGATCGACAGGAAGCCAGGCAGGAAGGAAGACGAGCCTCTCCCCACGAAGTGCCATTGTTTATGTGACGTGACTTGAAGCAGCCAAAAGTGACTGGCGGTGGGTCCTCTGCTGATCTGACCCACTTCTCAGAGTGGCACAAAACACTCAGCCTGCAGATGGAAAATACAAAAGAAGACTTCAGTCTTTTCTTCTCAAAACACTGCAATTCAAACTTTGGTCCAATTATTCTGAATTGAGTAACCCAACCACTTTGGGTTTCCCTAGAGGAATATTTTTTTTCTTTTAGGTCAGTATTTATTACAGTTATTCACAATGAGTTGATAAAAATTATGAATAAAAATTTAACAAACACAAAAAAAGTAATACGAAAAGTTACTGTGAAAACTGCTGGCATGAGTTTAGGTCCAAAGTCCCAAAATGGCCTTTGGCAAAATTTGACAAATGTTGAACAAATTACATAATTTACATAAACACATTAATACAGTATTGAAAATACATATTGGAGTAAATGAAATGCTCTTTATTAATGTCTGTTTTCATAAGTAAATGTATTTTTGTTTTACTATTAGTCTTAAAAGTCAAATGAAATTGAAACTACAACTTTGGAAACTAAGAAAAATGGCATAAATAACGAATAAAACATCATTAATGTTTAAGATTTCCTACCAGATTAAACAGTTTATTTTTCTTAATGGAATTTCTGATTAGTTTACACTGATGCTTCACTATATCAAGTTCCATCTCACAACTTCCTGTTTCAACAGGAAATGCATCACAATCAGGAAGTAGGATTCTTTCAAAACTGGTGCCTCACTAGAAACTGAAATGCCATCAGACCTTTTTTATCCCCCATGCAACTAGCATAAACTTAATAATGGCTATTGTTAGGTTTGTGAACTCAACAAGCCTTTTTCACTAGACAGAAACATAATTCAGTTTCTGGGAACTGGATTCAGGGGCTATGTTATCCCAGTGAAAAAGTCCTGGTTTCATGGGCAACAGTTGCACCTGTTGATGATTTGAAAATGGACAAAAAATTTATTCCAGATTTTTACATCTTCCCAGCTTTGAAACAGTTTGGAAAATAGCTGCACCCATGGGATGGCAAGTAAGCTTTAAAGTTAGTTTAACAGATTGTTGTTGGTGATTGATGTCTGTTGAGTGTTTGTCTTGTATTTCCCTTTTTTAGTAAAGCGTTCTTTGCGCCTTTAGTTCCAAATAAAAACCTGTGTTTTCTAGTTCTGACCATTGTTAACTGTGCAGGTTTTGGTGGGGGTGAAGCAGTTCACTTGGACCTCCACCTGCACTACAGGGAGAAAGATTAACTCTCCTGGTCTCCATCTGCTCAACAGTCCACCTTTGGAAGCCTCTTCTGGCCCCGTTGAGCATTTGGCCTCATCTTCCCTGACTGAAGATCAGCCAGATAACATCATCTCCAGACCAATCAGATGCTTGGATCCGTACCTCATCCCACAGGTAGGCTTTCCAACAGACGTGACCGTAGAAAGAACATTGCTTTTATTATAAGCCAACCAATAGGAGTGCGGAGATGTGATCCAGGGCTAAAACGGGGCCAACCTGTGTTTTGTGCTGCTCGTTGAGGTAATGTTGAGCGGGGATAGAATATCAGTGTTCAGTGAGCATACAGCTGCTGAGTTTAGTTTCCAGTGCTGGGACTGTGCATGAGTATGCAGATACGGTTTGGTTCCAGTGAAAACAGTGTATTTGGTTTGATAAAGACATGTTGCTTTTCTTGAAGTGCTTCTGAGTAAGACACTATGATATCATATGAGAACCTAACATAATTCCAATTGCCTCAGTTCTGTTAAGTTGGATGTCTCAAAAAGCTATTCTAAAATCCTTTATCTATTAACGTAGATCTCACCACAGTCGACAAGCCGGAGAGATTTTTTTGAAACTTGCTTTTCTTTGGCAAAGGGCACACTGACAAAACTTTGTAGATTTTTGATCCAGAAAGTCTTTAGAAACCCTCACTTTTCTGTGTTTGTCTGAACGTACTTGCACTCCTTATATAGTGCAGCTTGGTGCACCCTCTCTATCTGGCACCTAAGCAATATATAACACATCATAAAAAGTATTTGCTAACATTATTTGACCCAGGTCAGTCTTGCGAAACACCAATCTTGCAGTTTGCTGTTAAATATTGGACTTTACTCTTTGGAACTGTAGTGGGAGCCTCCATTCCCTCCTCCTGCCTCTTCACCACCTCTGGCACCTTTTTCTTCCTTCTTCTCCTCCTCCTCCTCTTCCCCCCCATGTCCAGTAGGGACTAAACAGACAGCCTGTGTTTTTTTTCCCCCTCTGGTCTTTCCTGATTGCACTGCCAGGCAAATTCCAGTTGACTGTAATCTAGCTGTTAGACAGCCACCGAATTAACAAGAAAACCCATTTGACACACACATGCTTCCACTTTTGTGTTTGTTACCTCACCCCCCACCCCTCCAGAGTCTGCTGAACTTGTACAATTTCGCCTTCATTAGGCTGCATTTCAAGCTGCGGGGCACAGGTAATGCAAAGCATTTCCTTCTTCAAATTGTAGGCCTGAGCCACGGTTGCTAGGAAGTGGAAGAGCCTCAATTGCAGCCATTTCCTCACCAGTGTACCGAGAGGTCCTATTACAGCGTTCAGGTCAGGGCAATTGGTGTCATTACAGGCAGCCAACTTCCCTCCACCAAAGTAATGAATTGCTTGAGCTATTTGGGTTGTATGATTGCAGTTGCCAGGGGAGATGAGTATGAAGTGGGGGGATAATTATGGTATGTATCCCTGAGTGGATGTGTGCTGGTGTGGGCCAGCCACGGAGGCGGTTTACACACTTGTGTAATGGCTTAATGTAGCTGCTGACAGGCAGCCGGGCAACATGGAAAGGTGCTACTGTGCTCTGCTTGTCGTCTGTGACTGACATGTCAGACCATGCCAACCTGTTTTAACCCTGCAGCTCATTTACTTCAAATGACTCAGTCCAATGTCCAAAAGTCTCAGAAATGTTCATGAATGAAGGTGATTAATTATTATTGTTTACAGAACCCTCTTAAGGTAATTTGTATGGTAATAGAGTGTAACTTTAATATGATTAGTTACTATAAATTGTGCTCAAACTTCAGTAAGAGCTCTAGTTTTTTTACAAGCTGTTCAGACAGGCTAGTAAACCATTAACTCTTGGAACACGGATAAATTACCTCAACAATAAAACAATAGTGAACTTTGATTGCATGGGCCATTCATAAAAAGCAGTAAAGACAATAACCGGGAGGTGCTACTTCGTTTAAACCATTTATACCTTACATTTAGACTTCTGGAGGGGGGTCAAGCGCCATAATAAAAGGATCAATGGTATATATGTGGATAAGGTGTTTCGCATGATACCTTTAAAAATTAAAGAACTACAGCCTGAATAAACAAGGGCTGACTAATTTGTTAAAGAAAACGATGAGGCCAAAAGCCTGGAGTTTGCAGCTCAGAGTTGAATTGCGTGCACCACGCTCAGTGGTGGCTGCAGGGTGGCGTGGGGGGGGGGGGCTTGTTTTCTCAATAGGAAGTCGAGCGCTGCAATAGGAACCCTGCCAAAAAACGGCTTCAGCTAACAAAGAGGCCGGTAGGAAATAATGCTAGTTGAGGCTTGTTGGGCCATCTATGGGCTACTTTCCAAGCTGCTGTAACCAGCTATAAGTCTTTTTATGGGGACACCCCCAAACAGGGGGCCCCAGCAAGGACAGGGACTTTTACATTTCTGCTTGAATGGGACCTCTGCCAGGGCCTGAGTTCAAAGTGCACTTTCCAGTCATTCAGTTTAACTACATTGTGTATTTGATCGGCTGGCAATGAAGCACAAGACCTGAAGTAATATTCTCTTAGTTTTAAACATTTTTTCAGTCTAGTTTGAAGGAAAACGGAACAAAACCTCATAAACCGTGAAACTCTCTTTGTGTGCAAACGCACACACATTTAATTTCTGGCTCTCAGCCGTTCCCTCTGCTTTTCCTCTGCATCCTGCAGATCATATCTCATGTCAGTAAGAGCAGAAAAAGCACAGCCTGATTATTTCTCAATGCAAACACCATGTGTCTGCTGCATCCATATGTCTGTCACAGTGTCTCGTACTACAGCTGCTTTTTACCTCAGTTTTCATAGAATTTTCTTGCTTTTAGCAGAAAAAAAGATCATGTTGCATGATAACAATTCCATACAGTGTTTGATAAACATTATTTAGTTTCAGCAATCTGATTCTTTTTAAAAAGACGTCTCATTTTGTTTTGATTATGAACTCTGCTATCTACACTACTACATCTACCCACTCAACAATTTCACCTCCTTTGTTAGAGAGTGAGTTTGCATAGACCCATCCACAAAACCTCTTGTGAAGAAAGCCAGTCTTTTATACTCTGCTTCCTCATATCACAAGCCCACCATAGTTTTGATCAACAGATAAAAGAAATCTAGATCAATCAAAAAACTGCTTCATGCCACGGTATAGTTTAGTTTTCCTCTGCAGATCGGGTCATTTGAAAAGCATCTTGCCAGCGATCAGCACTAAACCAAACTTTCATCGTACCTCTGCTGGTAAGACACCGTTGGTGGTATCTTGCCAAATGGCACAGGAAGCACAGGATCTGCACAACGCCACCTGGTGGAATTTGCATGGCTCGAAGCTCTGGCAGAATTTGACTGCAGTTCACCAGATCAGTGGATATTTGTTTCACAGATCAGCAAAGCTGTTTAGTGCTTAACAGTCTTGTGTGTACTTTCATAAATGTATTATTTATTGAAATTAAACCTGTGAGAACTGAAAAGTCACATTCATACTTCTCCCACATTGCTACTAGGAGTGTCTTTTTGTGATCCTCCCTGCTTACTAACTACCATAATCAATCAAAGAGGGTAAATGTCCACATGGTTCTCTCCATGTCCCCAGTATGTAACAGTGACTTTCTGTTAGAAATTTGCAGTCATAAGCCTTAGATGAGATAACCGTGATGACATTATCGTGGTTATTTTCTCTGATTTTAGAAAGCTCTTCTTGAGCCAAAGAAGACATCATACAACTGTTCACGTGGGCAAAACAAAACCCTGGATAAGTAAACTCATCTTCACACATGACTATAATATATCACAGTTGCATTAAATACTGCTCTTAACTCAGTTTTGTGGTTTCTCTGATTAATTAGACATTTTCAAAAACCGGTCTTGGGGCTGTTTTTTGTCCTTATGTCTTGCATAATGTACATGCAGTGTTTTCAATTCACAGACGTGATGTGCTTGTAATGGAGTCATATTATTTGTATTCTCAGATGCAGAGGATATACAGATATTGTCAAAACAGTGGAGATCTTATGCCGAAGGTCTGATATATCTGATTACATGCATGAAAAACATCATTTGGACCAGAGCTGGTTCAAAGGGTACGTCCAAATAATTCTTGCCTTTTGTTTTGAGCTATGCACAGCACCAGATGGAATGAGTTTTTTCCACATTGGCATATACAAGTACCCGTGAGTTCAGCCAGTCTGAACATCAAATCATTGTGCTCTCCTGTGGTTGACAGCATATTTGGAACAAATCAAGTTATGCTGATGTAATAAAACCCACCCATCCGGTCCACCGGCTGGATAAAAATAAACCAAATTATTTGATTCAAGTCTGACTTTGCGTCTTCTTGAACTGTGGCCTGCAATGAATGGATGAAGTCAGACTTCTCACAGTGTGTGAGAGTTCCACTTCCTACCTTTGGAAGAGAATATGGGTAGCATGACAGCTTGATGGATGGTGTCTTTTGTACGTGCTACTTGTGGAATAAGATGATTTCATGTGGTTGCAAGGCTGCACTGTTCTTGTTGCTTCAGAGCACTGCAGCAATTAGTGTAGTCACCCATTACATTCACTGTATGATAGGCCTGCAATGTGTCTAAGAGGGCGTGTGCATGTGAAATAGAGAGCTACACTATGTGTGCGTTTGTAGATGTGAATGTCAAACCCCACAGGACATAATTTGAAACCACATTTGTAGTTTCATAAGACTGCTTTGGCAAATGTTTGCAGTGACAAGTGAAATATGCATTTAAACTTTGCCAGTAAACAATTCAGAGCTGTTCAGTGATGGAAACAAAACAATATCCTATGAATTATTGGATTTAATTTTGCTGAATGAAATTAAGAAATGCAACTACTAACTCCCATAATCAATCAAACTAAAAGAGGATTGTTCCAGTTCAACTTTTTCAAATCAACCCATAATGTGTGACAGTCTTTTTTAGTGAAACAATGCAATGGTTCAAACAGCTAGCAAACCCTTTGTTAAGTAGCAAAGCAGGAAGTTATAGATAGAAGCTTTTATAATGATAAAATCCAGCTGCACCACAGTCACCTGTTTGCTGGAAAGTCTTAATATACAGTGAATCGATGGGCATAAACACTGTCATAGTTTTTCTTCATGTCAGTGAAGAGTTGTGTGGACTGTCTGCATGTAGCCTGAAATGTATGACTGCTTGGAATTAACTTGCATACAGCTAAGTGTGATGTAAAACCTTGTGTGAAGCAGACAAAAATATCTCTGTAACTGTTTGGATGGATTGGTATGATATTTTGTTCATGGATCCCAGAGTATGTATCCAAACTAAATTTCGTGACTGTCTAATATTTCCATTACTGTCATCAGTTGGTCACGTTTTCTACTTGTCCTGTAAATTATCTCAGCTCCTGCAGGAAGGAAACTTTGTACAGACATTCTTGGTTTCCTAATGAATGGATGCCAATAACGTAAATAAAAAAATGTTAATTTTTAAATTAAATCTGTCACAAACATTTAGAGGAGCTAAATTGAAATCTAGTAAACAAATGTATGTCCCCCACAGGATGGATTTGGTTATCTCTTAAGGTGTCTTCTAGAGCCATCATTATTTATAACTTTTACTTGTCTGCACAAGCTTGCAAAGCTGGTGCACAGCTGATGTAATTTCTGACCAATTACCTGCAAAACTGACAATCTAATGAGCCTCAGCTCATATTAATCATTTAAGCACAATGACTTGATTTAAGCTAACAAAGAAGCAGCAGCAACAGAGACCAACTGCTTCGTCACCTAATATTGCCTCTGCCAGGGCCAAAAAGTGGCACTTAAACACCCACATGAGAGGAAATGATGTAGGATGTTGATACGTGGTATCTGCCTGTTAATCACGAATGACTAGCACATCATGCTTTAAGCCTACAACTTAATCGCAGATATTTTCGGTAGCTCATCTCACCTAACTGGGGAATAAAATTCTTCTGGGACACTCATCTTCCATGTTGTAGAAAGAAAACGTTGGTCTCATACATTAAAAGTAATTTGATGTACTGCCCAGTCTCACGTGAATGGAATATCACACTTGTACAGCTCCATCATGACAGTGGGTATGTCTGAATAAAGCCATGGGGAACATTAACATAGAAGTGACCTTTGTCTAAATAACAGTCTGAGAAAGGTGTGTGATTCTCAGCTTCCTCAAACCGTAACGCTTTTATTTTAGTTGCCTAATCTATTTTACCAATTTGTTTAAATACGAGGACTCGTTGATATTGAAGTGACAGGTGGACACATCATATGAATACATAAAAAGAAAAGCTAACAAATGATCAAATCCGCTACTTCCTCTGATTCATCTTTTTCTTCTTCTTCCTCCTCCTCTTCTCTTCTTCCCGGGCCCTTGAACCATTCCACCTATCCTTTAGTTATTTGACACTGCAGGAGACGCCAGGCATTCAGGGCATTCTTTGTCTTTGGAGGAAGGAGGAGGGAGACAGGGGGTGAGGCACTGAGGGGCTGCTGTGCAGGAGGGGAGACAATGAGAGAGGTTCCACTTCATTCGGCTTCAATAAGAGCCCCCCCCCCCCCAAACCTTTTCACACACATGCACACACACACTCCTCAATTACCTCCCGGCTCACGGAAGGGGTGGAGCTGAGCCAGTGAGACAGTGTTGAACACCCCACCACCGCCACCACCATCCGCCCCCTTTCAGTGTTTCAGGGGAGGCCTGCATGTCCTGAGCCCCCTTTTTTCCCCCATTGGTAGAGAAAAATACTCCCACCTCTCATCCCTATGCTTCAGTGACTGAATTTGACTTTGGTATCAGAAGCCATTTGGTTGGACTTTATTATTATGTTCACTGGCCCCCCGCGGAGGTATATTGAGTACTTTTGTTTTTACCTCCACGTGCAGTGGTTTAGACATGTCTAAACTGTTGGCTTGTTCACGGCGACTCTTCATTTTACTGCACATTCTTATTCATTATCTTCACTTTGATGAGCACATTGCTATCGTAACCAGTTGAAATGGTGACCATTTCAGAATGTGTTTTGCGTGTGGGACGTGCTACTGCACACCACTGCAGGCAGCACTGTAGCTCACACGCATCTCATGTGATTGGTTAGCAGTGGCAATGGCTGTCAGCTAAGTTCAAGTGAGGCCATGAAATCTTTTCCATGAATGGCAGTGTCAGTTAGCTGGGCGATCCTCCACATTATTACAGACTGGAATATGTCAAATGGGCTGCCTTGAAATTTGGCACAGACATTGGCACGTTTTTCATTCAGAGATGCGGGATATCAACATCTTGTGAGGTTTAATATCACTTTAACATTTAAGGCAGAGGAAATACTTGCTGTCACTTTTGCAATATGGTGCCCCCATAAAGCCTGTGAGCTGAGAGTCATCAGAAACGCAGTCCTGCCTATAACCAGTGGGGCAGTATCTAAAGAACTCAGCATAGCTTTGAATCACCACAACAATAGTGACAAAAAACAGTTTTCTCTGCTGTGATTTCAACATTAATCTCTGTTGCCGTGGCATTTAACTTGTGCAATGGTGGAAAGAAGGATGAAATTCAGTCAGGGATGTTTAAGCCATAGTCTGCTGCCTCTTGGCTAACATTTTAAATACTTGAAACATACACAAATGTGTAAACAATGGTGCCTATAGGCCGATATCCACACCTATTTAAAAGCAGTTTTAAATCTTGGGTATTCTAAAAACTTATACTGTACTTTTCAAGATGGGGCCACAAATCACAAGCAGTGCACTACCTTTACAAAGGAAAGTCCCAGTAATTACATAGGGCCATCTTGGCTATTTACACAGGTCTCAGGACTGAGGTAATGCAATTTGTCTCTATATATTAAACCGGACAGACTTGGAGGCAGATACCCACACTTATTACAGTGAAAGCAGAGCAGAAACCACTAAGTCCTTGTGAAAAGAAAAGGAAAATGAAGAAGCCAGCTACATTTAGCACTCCAACATGACAAAAAGCCAAAGTAGAATGCAAAAATAATCCAGCATAAAATAATTCCATCCCAGATGGTCTTTTAAAGACATGTTACAGACAGTAATCATGCATGTAAGCGACGTCAGTCAACCTCAGCCTCAACTGGGACATCCAGAGTTAGTTTGTGGCGTAAAAATTACAGTTGTGGCGGGAAATCGGGAGCTACTTTTTTTTTAATCTGACCTGAATATTAACATTCTTCCAAAGCTGATGGATGAAGCCTGTGTTTAAGAAATAACCTGTCATGGAAACCCATGTATCTGCTAAATGTGTTTTTCAGAAATGAAGACAGGAATGCTTATTAATGTATTTTTTATCCATTACACAATACTATTGTTACCAAAGGTTGTCAGCATACACAAATTATTTCAACCTTCCACGTGTGTAAGAAAAAATGTCACTACTGTGGTTATCATCTGATGATATGGATGTTTGAAAAGTCTGCATACAAGCTAGTCTCCTGTTGCCTTTGGTGACCACGTGCACTACTATTCTGGTTTGGCTGGAATATATGAATTTCCTCTTTGCTGTAAAGATCTCTCAAATAGAAACTGCATCTTTTTTTTCCCAATGGCAAAAGTGTTTTCTGATCTCCCGCAGGGTGAATGCATTATCTTATTTTATCAGGGGCAACTGTGGCTTAGTTGGCTGGGCGATCATCCATAAACCCGAGAATTGGTGGTTTGACTCCCAGTTCCTCCTGTCCAGATGTTGAAGTGTCCCTGGACAAGATGCTGTACCGTCAATGCTTAGTACCTTAAGTATAGCTGCCTGTTAACAATAATTTCCTCAATGGGATTAATAAGGTATCAATTATTAATTGTCAGTTAGGTTTTTAACAAAGTGGTAAAGCATTTGCTTTCTTTATGGAGGTTTGTTGAGAAGACTAGCAGCATTAATTAAGGATGTAGAATGCAGACGCAGGAAGCTCTGAACAGTAGTCTCCATTGTGCTATTTTATTAAGGGAGGACAATCTCTAAAATACACTGATCAGAAATGTAAAGGTTTTATGCTGTGTTAGTCACCTGCTATGCTCAGCACGTCTGGGCCACATCTGCTCTGAAGCGATGGTTCAGCTTGTCTTCGTACTGCATTTCCCAACAGACATAGCTTAACAAAATACGATAACACAAAATCCCCAGAGGTGAATTAATTCAAACTATTTATTATCATTTACACGTTAAATGGTCCCAATAAGTAGAAAAAAAACTAGATCAAAATGTTTTTGTGCTTTTGTTTCTTTATTACACAGCGTTTGTTTGGCAACTGCTGGATATTGTACTTCCTCCTTTTTTTTTATCAGTGTGACTGATGGATCCATAAAGTTAAATAATAAAAACATCTGGAACAGTAAATGTATTTTTATGTTGCTTATTTAGTGTTTAAAGGAATTTGAGGGGGAAGCAATTTGGGCAAACATTATTTGCCTGCATCGCACTCCTGCACAAGTTGTTTAGATATGAGGACGTGTTCAGCTTTTTCTGACACTAGTTCCTCTCTGTGGGTGACTTAGTGATTAGCCTGTTGCCAGAACATCCACAGTCACAAACGTGCTTGTACCGCAGCTTCATGTCAGGGTTGTGTGTGTCAGAATGTTGAATTCTAAAGAGCTCTATATGAAGCTGTAATGGTTGGCTCAAATGCGTTTTTAGATGGTATCATCTCTATCTTTGAGGTTCGCGTATGGTTTTCTCTGTGTGTTTGTGTGTAAAAGGCAGAGAGGCAGAAGGAGGCAGTCAGTCCCAGAGGCCTGTAGATAATAATAATGTTACAGGAGGAGGATTGTGGTCTGCATTCTGGAACAGTTTATTAGGGGGAAGTCTGCAATTACATATTTTCTGGGTAAACATTAACTTCTCTGTGTTGCAGGGCTTCACAATAACATCAGCTTGGACTGTTAACATGCTTAAGCCTACAGTGTATATTTGCATGATTCACTTTTACAACAGCTGCCTCAACAGGGGCCGAACACAACAGTCTGCTTTATTTTAGCCAACTGTTAATCTAATTTTGGTAGTTTCCAATGGAGGATACTTTAAATTAATCAAGAAAACCTCCACCCTAAAGACAAAAGTACTGCCAGTATTTTCTCTACTATAAATTAATATGTAAACGGTTACTTTTAACTTTAACCTTAATACAATTTCTCAACCTAGGGGTGTATTGGAAATATTTAGCCATTCTTTAGTTAAATGTGATGGTTAGATTCATGTGGGGAGTAGTTTTAAATGCTGCAGCACCCATAAACCTCAGTGACTATGATGCCAGCTAAAGGCCTGAATTAGAGGTATAGCAAATGCAGAAGGCTTCATGGTCGCATCTGTGATCAAAACGCTATAGAACTGTTAGTACATTTACTAAACTTTAGTAGTTTTTTGTGACTCAACATACACGACAGCTTTTTTTTTCAACACATGGCTAAATTGGGTTTCATGTCAATCTAATCATCACCTTAAATTGTCTATTAGCGATAGAACATGAATTATTTTGCAGATATGATGCTAATTCTAGATGCTAATTTGACAACTAAAATCCTGTTGGTGCTAAAATGAATCCTAAAACTTCACAGTCAGGTAATCCTGCACTAAATCCTGTGTTTTATTGTTATTCACTTGGGTCAGAACATAAAAAATACTCTGTGTGTAGCATAGACAATCCCAGATAAGAAGAAGGAAAGCGACTCATAATAGCTTACAAATGTTGCGCCTGTGTGTGTGTGTGTGTGTGTGTGTGTGTGTGTGTCCATCTGAGGGTAATTTCCAGACCGGGGCAGTTGTGATGGATCTCTGCCTTTCAGGTGTAATTATTTTAAGAGAGATTGAGCTGTTAAGCACTTGAAAAACATCACAGAGGCTCAGTGAGTGTTTATACTTTGCCCCTGAGCTTCTAACCAGGGGACAGACATCCTTCAGCAGATGCTGCCCCTACTGATGTAAAGTATTAATATGAACCAATCAGCCACAACATTAATGGTGGTTTAAATGTTGTGACGGACAGGGGTCAGCAGGAGAATGATGTAAGGCTGATCAGGATTGACGGCGTTCAGAACGCACGGCGACTCGCTGCTGCCACAGATCTGCGCAGAATAGCATCTGTGTAAGTGGAGAGAAGTCGTTCAAATATCAGCGGATGGACGCATGAATGCAACATACTGTGTGGAAAGTTGCAACAAACCTTCCCCCCACCTCCCACAGTTACCATGGAGCTGCTCTGTGCTCTTTTCAGCAGTGGAGCACCCTGGGCCTCAGGACGAGGTAAAGAAGAAAAAAGAAACATGCTGCTGTTGGTGCCTAAGTTAGTCTGAGTCCAGCCAGCATATTAACCCCCTCCAGCCCCCGCTCGAGCTTTCATTTGAGTGATCTTATCTCAGCAGGAAAGGAAATTGGCTTTGATGACTTCCATAACTGGATGAAAGTGCAAAATAAATATCTTGTTCTTTTTCTCCTTTTTTTCTTTACCATTGACCTCTGCTGCCATCCTCTTCCTCTCCTCCTCTTCTCCCTCTGTGCTCAGTTTTTCACCCTTTTAACTGAAATTGGTACTGAAATGCTGAATTAAAGTTATAAAATGACTTTATGCTAAACGTGTAGTGACTGTTCAGATGCATCGTATCTGTGAATGTGACTGAACTGCCTTTCCAGCTGCTTGCTGAAACCTGCACACATCTTTCATGTGTTGTAAAAGGAACACGGTGTCAGTGTCTGACACTATTTCTGTCACCATCAGGCTCCATGCTTGTCAGTCACAGTCTGATTAATCTGAAAATAAATAGTATAATATATTGATTCTACATACATCATTCACTTGACACAAATAAATCATTTACTTGTGATACTGACTTACTGTTTAAGGGAAAATGAATAGTTTAGCTTCTAAAAGAGGTCAGAGGTCGGGTTCACTCACAAAACAGTAACGGTGACTCTGGCTTTCTTATGGCATTGTTATCCTGCTCATAGACACTTCAGCAGAATTGGTGACTGGGGACTGTTCCCAAACAATGCAGATCAACAACAAGTTCAACACACGATAGAAACAGGACTCGACTTTCCAATTGAATCCTATAAAACTGGGCCACGCAGTGCGGTGGAATAATACTAGTATTTTGATGAGCGACTGGAACGCTGCAAGAGCTTGTTTCTTATAGAGCTACAACCCATCTGTTGATAGGTTTTGCCTCAAGGAGAACAGACAGGAACAGAGGTGTGATCTGTGGATGAGCTAAATTTAGAGTTTTGTTTACAGTGTGGCATCAAACCATTTCGTCTTTTGGGTGGTGCCAGTGCTATAGGATAGTTCCAATATTGTCAACTGCCAATCATGTAAATTAGTCATCTTTTCAAATGCTTTCTTTTTTATTGTAAAAACATCCCGACAGTCGGCGCATTGTCCTTCTGTTTGTGACAAACTCCACCCATCTGGCACCTTGGTAATCTAAAACAAGCTGTAAAAAGTTCCTGCAAATGCTTTCTGAAACAGGTCTGTGCAGTACAACACAAAAGACCTTACTGACAAGTGGTTGGCGCCAAACATCGCACTTTTGCATGTTTTCAAAGCGCGGTCAGCGATTCATTTAGTCTGAATCCACTGCAAAGCATTTATTATAGATTTAATTTTAATTATTTTAATCAGATAAAATGTCAAATGTTTTTCATTCTATACTAACTTGTATAAATGCTCCAGAAGTATGAAGCCTCTAAAATGAACGCATTTGTAGTTTACATTTACGTGACTATTTTTTGAATGTACAGTATATTATATTTTAGTGCAGACCTTCAATCTAAGAGTCTCGTGCATTGTGCGTCCTTTAACATCGACAGTTGTTAAAGGTACAGCACAGCTCAGTGCACTGAGCTCTTGAGAAGTATGACAGGCTTTGCTCAATTTGATTATCTAAATGATGACTGAAATAAAGGAACATTTACACATCATCAAAGTACAGTTTGAGCCTTTTTTAAACTTATGCAAAGGAACGTCACTGAAATCTTCAGTATTGATTTGCCTGTCGATGCATCAAGGTTGGATGTGTGCACACATCTTTCTTTGTGGCCTTTTCTGCTTAGACTGGAAACACCTTTCCTCCTCTTTCACCCTGGACAATAGCAAAGAGAACCAAAGAATTCCTATTTGTCCACATCTTTTGTCACTTCGTATTAGTGTTTTCCAACAACCTGAGCCCATCACACTCGATCGAGGGCCATCTGTACACACAAGTCAAAATCATTCCATTAATAAGTCACCTCCATGGTATTTAAGTGAGGCCTGGGATTTAAGACTTCCTCTTTGCTTGGTGGAATTTGCCTGGCCTTTCGGAGCTACCTTTGTGTGACTTATGTGCCTCCGGTGGATTAGGAGTACTCAAAAGCCTTTTAAATCACAGTCCTTTGCGTTCCAAAGCAATGCTGGAAGGACAATGTAGTGTAGTGGAAAAAAGGCCCGACAAGTACTAGGCTGATAGTTATAAAGCAGCCATATTCCAAAGAGGGCTCATGAATAAAAGTGCAAACCCCTCTATTAGGGGGACGTGCCTGAACTTGAGCTGAATGGAATGTTTTGGATTCACAAGGATCCTGTTTGTGAGACTGTGTGTGTGTGTGTGTGAGACTGTGAGGGTTACAGTGCCTTGCGAAAGTATCCGGCCCCCTTGAACTTTTCCACATTTTGTCACATTACAGCCACAAACATGAATC
>JAUYWH010000002.1:19955757-20003699 GCA_034779795.1 Ctenopoma multispine
TGATTCATGTTTGTGGCTGTAATGTGACAAAATGTGGAAAAGTTCAAGGGGGGCGGATACTTTCGCAAGCCACTGTAAGTGCATGTGTGTCTGAGTGTGCAGCAAAGCTCTGCATGAATTGAATGAAAAGATTAATTGGCCCACAGGAGCATGTTCTGTTTAAATTCAGGACTTTTTTATTTTACTAAATTTATTTGAGTATAAAAAGTTACTTTTGTGCACAGCTGCAGTTTGCTTCCACCACAGTTTCGTGGGCTTTATGCATATCTGACACAGTCATGAAGAACACATAAGAACACACTTTCAGCCGGTTACAGCTGTCGTTCGAACTGTCTGTTTTTATCATGAGAAACTGTTTATGTTCCTCTAGACAAGCCTGTGTTTCTGCAATACGTTTCCTTCTGAAAAATCCCGGGAAAGAGATATAACTCTTCTCAGCTCCCTGTAGGAAGTCTGAGAAACCTTAAGGCTAGCAGCTCTGAGGGACAGACACAAACCTCAAGTGTGGAATTCAAGGAGAACGTGTTCTGGGACCTGTTGGATGCTTAAAGTCAGGCCAGAATGTGTGTGTGCCTGAGCATGCTTGGCTTTTCTCTCTGTGTGTATGTGTCGTTTTGTTAAAGTGCTGGTGGATTTTTTTGTACTTGTGTGACTGTGTGTGTGTGTGTGTGTGTAGACTTCTCTGAAAATGCCTTCCCAGGCTCCTCTCTTCTGGGGTGGAAACGGGGCAATAAATAGCAGGGTATCTCCTGGCAGCGGTCCAGCAACCGAGGCCCTGGCAAGGAAGTGACTCATTTCAGTGGAGAGAAAAGGAGGGCGGGGGGATAAGAGGATTTTTGTGTCTCTTATTATCAGTCAGCCAAGGCAAACCACACTGGCAGGCCAAAGAGAGAAGAGAAGGAGGTGGCGCGGAAGTGGGAGGAGGAGGAGGAGGTGGAGGGTTACTAAAGGTGGTCGGGGAGGACGAGAAGTGGGGAGGCCCTGCCAGTCAGATGGGGCCTTTGCTGTGGGTATTTTGCTCTTTTTAGGAATTGACTTCTGACCTTCCCTGTGCTCAGAGCCAGGGAGCATGCTGGGACAGTTTGTTTGCTAACACCTGAGCTATGAATGATCGCCCTACATATTCTGGGTGTGTGTTTCAATTAATGTAGAAAATCCTTGGATAAGGAAAGTGTCTCGCTTTCTTTTAGATTTGACTTTACTTTTTGAGCTGGGAAAAAAAAAGCACTGACTGAGCATCCCCTGTTTTCCAAGCCAAAGTGTTTCAGGTAGGTAAGTAAAACACCTGAGTAGACAGGGAATGCCATTTGATGTGTTTGTAGGCACGCATGCATGTGTACGTGTGGCAAGAGTTGGACGAGGGATTCGAAACCCAGGTTGGAACTAATGTCTAATGAAATACTTCTTATTTTACTAAATGAATGTTTGGTACATTTTCAATTTTTACTTTTAGGAAAAACTCTCTCCCCTTTATTTCAAACTGGTCTTGTTTTTATTGTTTTGGTCTTTATTCCCATCAGCTCTAACACATTAAAGCTGAATAATTGCTGAATAATTTATGTAGTCAACACAGGCACACATTAAATATTAGCATCAGTTATGCAAAATAAATGTATATAGGGTGTCTGGTTAACACGTATGTGCAGCCCTCTTACACAAACAGTGTTTAAACCTATAATGGGTAAAGGAACAGGAACTGAATTATTTTGCCTGTGGGATAAACAGAACAAGAAGTGGCTGTGTAGCAGTGATGGGCTCGCAGAGCACTCAAAGAAAACAGCACCACCTACAGAAATTCAAATTATCCACTGAAAATTAAAGGTGGAAAAACACAACAGAGCAGTGGCACTGCATCCACAAGTGCTGAGAAACACTGGGAAAAAATGAAAAAAATCGTGCAGATTTCCATGGTATTTATCTGGCTGTTAGAACCACAGAAGCAGCAGAAGGAGCCTCCTGTTCCCATTATCAACATTACACATCCGGTCTCGGGGGGCCTTTCAACTGCATAATCATATGTCACACAATGAAAAGCCACCACTGTTAAGCAATGAACACCTACGTCCAGCGTGTCCCACCTGAGTTCCCAGGTGGGTGTGCAGTGTGGCAGACCTTTGTTCTGTGTGTGTGGAAAAGCACACACTGTCAACACAGTAGAGAAAAGCTAATATTTACCACGTATGGCCCTGGCTTTAATATTAGGTAGAGGCGCTAGCTGAGGGAAAACAGAGGTCTCACTTCCTACCAGAAAGCAATATCCAGAGATTTATTTTTGTCAGTCTTTATTGCTTTATTAGACAAGATAGAGTGTAAAGTATCAGACTGGAAAGACGGAGGGAGGAGTAACAGATGTGTTAAGGCAGAATCAGACCCAAGTGTTTCATCACATGTATTAAAGTTTCTGTCCCATATTTGTTCCCATATTTTAGCTTTTTGCTGACACCGTATCATGAATATCATAAAAACACCTCCAAAATACTTTGGTCTTTACAGTTCATACAGATTTACAATAGATTTGTAGTAATCACCACAGTGATCTCCAATCCACATAGCAAATGCTCTGTGCATATTTTCCCGTCTCTGCTTCTGATCCAGTAGAGTTCCGAACAGGAAATGATCTCTGGGCCATTCCTATCCTCATGGCCCGGACCAGCAGAGTGCATATTCAAGACATACTGGCCATGTCCCCGTCTCAGGAAAGAACTCCAGACGAATTCTTGTCCAAGCATTTCAGCTAAATACTGCATGAAATCGCCAGAGGATTTCAAATGACTCAAGCTGTGGGGCTCTGGCGTGGGACCCACATCAATATCCTACTTATGCCGGTGGCCAGGTGTTGAGGGGAAATTCTCAATTGAATATTGTATCCAGCTTTCTGGGAGCTCTGGGAGCTGTGTCTTGTGTGGATATTCGTTCCTCCGCCTCGCTATGCGCTCCGTCTCCTCTCCTTCCGTCTTGTTTTTGGCATTCCTACGATAGGGGCTGAGTGCAGTCTGCTGTGGCTCCCACTTGCACACCTGCCACGAAGAAACAGCTGTGGTCCGGCACAACATCATTAGTGCAGCTGAAAGAGAAGGAAAGGCCTGCGTAGCTGTTCTCCCTCTGTTTACTCTCCCTAAGAGTTCAACTCCAGGGCATTTGTACAATGGACAAACATTTTTATGATAAAGACGTGCAAGAATCACCCCCCTACCCACGTTCTTACAGCCAGAATGTGTAACACGATCGTGACGAAACCTGTGGGATAGCAGGGGTGCTGAAAGAAAATTTTATACCTCATGATAAATGTGTTCTTTTGGGGAGTTCATAGTCCCGCAGCTGTACAGTGGATGACTTTAAGTAAAATCCTTGTGCATTAAATCCTGTGCAAGTATGAGTGATCCATAGTGATGACCAGAGGTTTTGGTAAAGCATGACCTCCTAACACTAGACCAGAAATCCCTCATCAAGCTACATATTTACAAGCAGTGAAGAAACATGGGACTGTACAGCACTATGCTGTAATCGATATGTTCTCAGAGCATGTGGAGGACAAGGAGAAAGGAAGTGCTTTCATTGATTTGTAAGGATACTTGAGTGTAGGCCTCTCCTAACAGCCTCTGTTCTTCCAGAAACAGAGGAGGGAGATTTGACCCCTGTGGGTACCAAGGGCTCCACTGGAGAGCAGATGCCAAGCCACAGATCCAAGACTCCACTGTAAAAAAAAAAAAAAAAAAAAAAAATCCACTTTAACGAGTCAGATTTCTACTGCACCTCCCTGCTGTAAATATCACAAATCAAGTCTGATTTAAATCATAGCATCATGCTAAGAAGGGGGATTTGGATATTAGGTACTGTTGTCGGTAGCGACTATGCAGTTTGTTATTTGTAGCTGTTGCTCAATCAGCAAGTGCATCACCATTCATGATGTAGCTTCAAGGTTCCAATCAAGATGGTTTTCACTGTGTGAAGTGATCACACCTGTTGGGTCGACTGAAGTGGACTGGAGCATACCAGTACCCCTACTCCATCATGATTGTGTATGTGAATTTGTGAAAAAGCTTCGGATTTTATTAGGTTGCTGAATTAAAACAGTTCCTTCTGTATTAAGAATCTATAACTCATCACAAACTTACCACAGTGTCAATCAGAACTGTTCACTTGACAACTGCACTGACCTTTTAGGGATCGCAGTTATTTACATTTTTCTTTTTCTTTTGGTGCTAAGTAAGGTCTAAAACTCTAAAGATGACAAAACATCCAACATTGATGTTTTTAAGTTATTTCTTCTTCTTATCCCTAATATGTACTCACAATGAGCATAGTATGGATGTAATAATGAGGCTGTGGTGCCATTAACCAGATAACCCCAACCCAACAAATCCAAACCAACAATTCTAAATTTCAGAGTAGGAGCGTTTTTCAAACATGATGAATGTGCCCTTTCTGGTGTTACGCTCCACATGGTTATGATAACATATAATTAGGAAAGAAACAACAGTGCAGGACATTACTGATTCCAACTTTAAATTAATTTAGCAATTTCACAGTCGCCATTTGAGGTCAATTAAAGTCATAGATGACTTTATTCCACTTCAAAATAATTTTTATTAAATGATGTTGTTTGGTAGTGTGACATAATGCTGTTACTTTTCCAGTGCAACTTTCCTTATTAAATAAATACTAAATTACTGGAAAAAAGCGATAAAGTCGATCACTGCACTTGTTAAGGTGATGTCACTTGGCAAAAGAATTTTCTGGAAATATATTTTCTTACTTTAGTAACTTTTTAGTAAGTGAGTTTTTCTTACTCGATGAAGCAGGAAGAAAATTAAATTTAAAAGACTATGTAGATTAAATAATCTGTTTAGATGAATATTTTTTGCAGTGGATCCCTACCGGAGAAAATCAATCCGTCACCATGCGCACAGGAAGGAAGCCTGGGCTGGAGAGAGATACTGCTCTTAATGACATGTCTCTGTGTGCCTGAACCAGAGGGGGGAAGTAACCGGATATTTAAACAGAGATAAGAGTGTGTGCCAAAGGGGCCAGGATTGGATATGACTGAAACCCCATGGCAACCAGCCGGGGCTATCGGATATGGAAAGGTAAATAGTAATGCAGTTGTAGTGTGTGTTAATACTGTAAATTAAAAGCTCATGTAACATTCATGCAAGGGTGCTATATAGGTGGTTAACGTCTGCCAAGTTTTCATTAGTGATTTCCTCCATGCTTTTAGCAGTGCACTTTTAAATCAAGTTTTGGAACATGCGTTTTGGCTCATCAGAATCTGTAAGCAGAAATCAGATATGCTGTATTTCCAAACCTATGATGGTGAAGGAGATAAACGCATCTTTTACTAAATCCTCTTAGACAAGAGAAAAAAAAGATGAAGAAAGTGTGTGTTGGTACATAGCGGGAAAGACGGATCTTGGGGGAAAAGAAAGATGAAAGTTATAATACGTGTTTACCTCACCAATCTTAAAAGTTCACCCCATTACTTTGCTTTTTTATCCATAGACTGATGGAATCTTCTGGTACATTTCCTTGAATGGTTTTGACATCTCCCCTAGAGCATGCCCAAACTTGTTTTATCCAGCTGCAGTATACAGAGGTTACTCAGAGCTCTACCACAACCTGTAGCTGCATTGCATTGTGGTCTGTTGAGGCTACTGTGGATGAAGGAAGTGATATCTTTGTCTCTCATCTTGCTGTCTGACTAGTGTAGTCACTGCAGTTGTATTTTGTTGTAGTTGTACCGTAGCTATGTCACTGACACCAAAGCCAAAGCCGAGGCTAAGGTTTGATGTTTTAGTTCACTGAAACATTTCTGCCAGTCAGAACTGTAGAACTGATGATGTAGAGCAGTGGTTCACAAACCCAGTCCTCAAGGGCCGCCTGCCCTGCTTGTTTTCCAGCTATCCCTAGTCTACCCACTGCTGATTACCTGGATCAGGTGCATGTTTCCAGGTAATCAGCAGTGGGTAGTGCAGGGACAATTGGGAAACAAACAGGGCAAGGGGGCCTGAGGACCAAGTTTAGGAACCTATGATATAGAGTAATGCCTTTCATTTAACCAATCAAGCAACATGCTTTGTTGCCTAAATCTAACCACAGACAAAATTGTTAATGCAAATTCCAGTCTCTGGAGGGAGAATTGTGTGATTTACTTTAAATGGAACAATCCATGGGTAGATCTTACTTCCTGAAGTAAGGAGGCTACGTCTCTGCAGAGAGCTCACTGATAGCAGACACAGTGTCCCACATTTTATAGAGAGAAATGTGGACTGCCTGCATGGCAAAGAGAACTTGCTGGTTGGCACAGCCATTGTCAACGCAAAGAACTTGAAAAAAACAGCTCAGTCTAACAGTGGTTAATGTTTTAACTCTGTCGTTGTTAGTACGAAGGAGATGGAACTGACATTTCTCCTAGCTGGAATTCAATCGCAGATGTTGCTGTTATTTGGTATGTGCCTTAATGTTAGTGAGGGGAAGTAACCTAGTCACCTAGACAACATTCAAGACCTGCACGATCCTTACTCATCGTATTGATGCTTGGCAGTCTTGTGGAATCTGATAAGCCATCAGATTTATGGATGTGTTACTCAAACTGGACTTCAAGGAAGAGGCGGAAGAGGAATTTTGAAGGTCAGCTGTAGATGCCAAAAAGTAGCAACAATATACCAAGTGTCTTTTTTGGTAATTTGTAATCTCATCAAATAGTTTGTTTTTAAGTTGTTTCCTTTTAATCACTCATGCCACATACTCATCCTGCTTTTACTCAGACAGCCCTTAGTGAATCGTAGTCTGGTCCAGGCCTCTACAATGAGCAAGGCGGTGAGCACACTGGTTGTTTTAATGGCCAGAAGGAAAACCTGTCACAGTTGTGGGAAGTTCCCAGAAACATAATGGGAGCCAAGGTGTGCTGAAAAAAGATCAAATGTGTAAATAAAAGTTCAAAAAGGGCAAAGCAGCAGTGTCATCTTTGCCTTTTTACTCCCTGTATCAGTCGACTTTGTTCAGTGTTGGCTCTGCATTGCCAGATCAGGTTCCCTTCTCCAAGTTACTGCTCAAAAAGATGTGTAATTAGAGCACCATGGTGCTGCAGATACAATATATATTCCTAAGAATGCAGTCTTCGCCAGAGGAAATTATTTAATCTGTATTTATTATTTCTGGAAAACAGTAAGATGTACATCTCAAGTCTTGAGTGCATGTCTGCAGAGGGTTATATATTCCACTAACACATAATCCAGCTAACACTGTGCATCTGACAGTGGAGTACGTTTAAATTCCAACATTACAGTTGGATGGTACACAGTGTGAGCCTAATAGCAACCACACCTTGCCAACAGTAACAAAATATTCCTGTGATGCTGCAAGGATCATGCATGACAGAAATTCCAGGAAAGGCAATACGAGCTTGAAGACAAGAGCATAATTAGAGGAAGCAGTGGTGGATGTGTGTGAAGCTGGTGAAAGTATCATGAAAAATTTGTTTAACAGATGGGGTTTGAGGCATTACTGACCACAAACTCATCCATGTTTCAAGCACTTCCAACCATTTGAGAGACTGTAGTGTTAACCTCCGCCGGCTTCGGGATCAGGTGATGCTCTGCAAAAGGATTAGCCGCAACTAGATCCTTTTGGCACAGGCACAGGAATTTTCATTACAATGATCTTGGGTGTGGTGGGCCAGGAATGCATCCTCAATAGGAAGGAGGGGAATACACAGAGGCAAAGTGCAAGGGAGTGGTAAGCTTGGGGGCAATGGTGGGAGTAATGGTGGGTCATGTTTCCTCCTAGGCCACTATCTTGTCTTGTCTCTCCTGTCCAATGTTTTTATTTATTTATTAATCTATTGTATCTGTAAGGAACAGACCATTTTTGCAATGGTAATTCAGACCCAAGTCTGAGGTTCAGACGACGAACTCAAAATTTCAGTCAGCATGAACCATCCACACTGTGAATACACAGATTCCATATGCACTCAGTATTGTTTAAACTATTACACATCCTTTTAATGTTGTGCAACACATTTCAACAAGTCCTTCTTCTTGCTGTGAAATGATGCTTCAATATAAACCTCATGAAAACTGCGAGCTAAACTTCAGCTAACAGTGCATGACCTAAATGACAGCAAGCAGTAAATCTGCATTAAGCTAACATTGCATCAGGAATCAGCACACTGCTCACTCCTTAGACCCAAATGACGTCTTGATGGTCTGTGCTCCTAGTTGAGGCAGTGAAGCGTTTCAGCCACAGTTAATGAATTAAGCGTTTTTTGGATGGCGTGCACACTGCTACTTCTTCTCTGTTTCACTCTTGAAACGAGCATTTCCCTTGTGTAAACAGCACACATGGCTCATAATTCAGTGGGGATGACACATGACCTTCTTATTTTAGCTACCTTGACTTAACACTTAAGTCATTTCTTCTGATATGTCGGGTCCGTATCGCAAGAAATAGCAATGTCTCGATTACTTCATTTTTAAAGTGGTGAAAAGTAAACATTTTGATCTTCATGTCATCCTGCAGCATGGCCTCAACATGTTTGTGCAATTTGTTCACAGTGCACGTAGGATTTGTAAATCAGTATTTTATCTAATCTCCACTTGAGTAATCAAGCAGGTGTCTGGTGTTTAATCTGGCAACTGAACCTGCATTTAACAAGTTTTTCCACTCCTGTCCCTCTGCATTGAAATTTCAGTCTCTTTGTTTAGCAATGTAATGCTATCATCGAGCTGTGCACTCATGGAGAACTGACGACCGGGCGACCATGGCTGAAAGGTCTTTCTGATTGCAGGTCACGATTTTGGCAAAGGGGGGGAAGAGGAAAAAAACGTATGGGGCACAGCTCTGGAATTACCTTCACAATTGCAAAGTGAAAGCCATTCTTAGAGGGGGGCAACAAAGAGCTCTCTGTCTGGGCAGCGGCTTTTGGCCCAGGAGAAATACTATCTGCTGCCACTGCCGCCCCCCCTCCATCCTGCCTTTTGGGCTGATTACGACAGTGGGGCAGGGTGGGCAGAGTGCCGCTCCAGTGCCACGTCCCACAGCTCCATTCACAATTGTTGCTGTTGGTTTCTTGCATTTACATGTAGAGCACGAGAGGGAACAAACCTAACTAATGTAAAATCTTTGGGGTCCATGTATGAAACATGAACCTACTGTACGAACACCCACAGTGCTTCTATTTATAATATTTTGTAATATTTCCAGAAAAACAAACTTTATTGTTCATAAAGTTTTTCTAAAAATGTATAAAACATTTTGCTGTACAAGAACTTCCAATAAGAAATGTAGTTTTTTGTCAACTCAAAACACAGTAAAGAAAATTGGCAACACTGGTACATTTGCACTGAAGCACTTCAGCCACACCATGATCCAAATATATTACTGCCATATGAAGTTCTTTTATAATGTAAAATAATTTTTGTTTGCTATTTTGAAGGGATACTTCAGCTAGGGCGAGACACCCTGACAGCCAGAATCAGTTGTTCCTACATTTCCAATAACGCATCTCAATGATGTATTTCCTCAGATTCTCCTTGCCCGCTGCATACTCAGTTCTTTAAAACCCCACACCTTCAGGTTTTAACAAAAAGGCCAAATCGAGATAATTCTTGATGACATCATCATCCTTAAATGGCCAGATTATGTGCTCTGCACTGGTTAAAAGTGCAATATATGTCACTGGCTCCATTTAATCCAATTAGTAATCCTCAACTTCACTTTCAAAGGCATTACGTGAAGAAAAGAGAAGTTGCTCCTAATCGCCGTGGAATCTGCAAAGATCCAGCAAAACATCTCCTCCCCCCTCTTTCCACCCCGAACCTTTCCTCTTTCCAAATGTGCAGATGGCAACAGCTGTCTGTTGGGGAGCTTGAGAAATTACAGCAACTGGAAAAGCATTTTAATTCCTGCTATGTAAAGTGACTTGTTGTCTATGGGAAAAAAATTCCAGATCCATGAATTTACTCATTTTGACATTGGTTTCAAATGAATCCTTTGGGCATGTTAGAATATTTATAAGTTTCATAAAGAATAATAAGGATGGCAACAAACATTGCTCAATGACCCTTCTCAAAGCAACCCTATAGTCAAGACGTTTACTTTCTTAATTGATCTGTATCATTTGAAAGTATAAGAAAATGTATGTGGTAGAAGTGAAAATGTAAAACTGTAAACTGGGCAAAAAAACAATGTACAATACCTATTGCCTGCTTGCTGCAGATACTGTGAATTCAAATTTCAATGAGCTTTGCCTGCTAATATGAAGAATTTAAGTGAGACTGTGTTCATTCAGTTACCCCCCTTACTTAATGAAAGGGAAAGTTCTGCTTGGCCACTCCTTGTCCTGCTTGAGGAAAAAAAAAAAAATGTTGAGCAGTGCTGCAGTGGAGCTGAGGGCAGTAAGAGAAGAAGAGGAGGAGAAAACCCCCGAGAGAAGAGGAGCATAGGGGTGAATCTCCACCTCACCTCTCTCTCCCACTGCACTTCACCATGCATCCCTTGGTTCCTGAATCGTGTCCAAGTCTTATACATTCACAGGCCGGGGCTGGCCAACTTTTACAGCTGTCACACATTTTGAGCAGATTCCACCAGCCCTAGATGAGGCTGGGGAGAAGACATTCCTGCGCCATTACACATTGGCTAAAAGGAATTACCGTTAACATCTGATATTGTGGAAGTGGGAAATTTGCCACCCCGACCTTGCCCAAAGCACTCCGGAACTCAGGGTCATGGATTTATTATCTCAGATGGCCCTCAGAGGTCACTGGGGGCCACTTTTCCCCCTTCAGTGTTCCGGCGAAAACCCCTGCAGCCCCAAGTGTGCTATTCATTAAGTACACTGTGCAGCTTTGTGTGTATGTGTGTGTCTGTGTCTGTGTGTGTGTGTGGTGGGGGGGGGGGGTGGCAGGCGGGGGGGCTTGACTCGCAGGAGTGGGAGACACATGTTACTGTTGCTCTATGAGTATTTGTCATAGGAACGGCATGTCTTGTCAGAGCGAGAGGCCATTCCCAGCTGTTGGGCTGCAGCACCGTGATGCGGCCTGAGCCAATCCCCCTGGAGCAGCTATGGCCACATAAACAGGATGCCTCCGATGTACAATTGCACAAGTGTGAGAGACAAATCCCAGTTCCCCCATCCCACATATCTTTTTTTTCTTCTCTAAATGACACTTGGGTTTCATGTCCACCATAAACATGTTTTACAGTTTTTGTTACTTTTGTCTTAGCATTCAAATAAGTGAGTGCTACTTTGTCAGTTTCCAAAGAGCCCTGTGAGCACATTCAGTTCTTCTCACTAAACATACTGTAGCCATGACTGACTTTAACCTTGCATGAAAAAAAAACACGGCCTCTTGATTAATCTTTTGCTAAGACATAAGAGTTCAGCCAGGTTCAGCTTTTTGCTACACCGCAATGCAACATCATGCTGAGGCCGATCAAATTATTTTGAAACATGAACTCTGTACTTCTACTGTTGACCACATGATTTTCACGATAAGACTTGTAAAATTCTTTCTCACAGTATAACTGAATGCTGAGTATTGTTTTTTGTCTGCTAAACCTTATTTTTTTGGCACATCTATTGCTCAAACTTAACTTACGCCTACACCTTATATAGCAAAAACCTCCCATCTTTTTTTTAAGCAGGGCTGTTTTTTGTCCCCATGCCTGCTGAGAGGCTGCAGCCATGCTAGGAGCTTTAAAATAAATTCTAATGTCCCAATTAGCACGATGCTTAGCAGGTACCATGTTAATGTTCAGCCATTTTCTTAGTAATGGAAGCAGTGGGCTTCATCTTCTAGACACCATACCAAGTTATCCAAGACTTGTTGAGGTACAATATTTCAGTCTGGACCACACTTCAGCCCTATGAGACAGACAGGCAAAATGTTAAGTAAGCTGTGCCTCATTATGTGCCTCATTTTGTGCAGCTAATTTCATTTCCACATATCTGATGAGAACTTTACTTATTCAGCAAAATGCTGTCACTCATGATAAAGAATGATTTTCATAAGAATTCTTGTAATTGTGCACTGTTGTTTTAATACTTTTAGCTACACACAGTTACCATTTATAGTGTCTCATCAGTAGATTCTAAAATTTTGACCTTTTTTCCAAGCACCTGCAGTTTTGGCACATTCAAAATCCCTTCTCTCTTAAAACGTCTTTTCCTGAATACTCATAAATGCTAAATATTTATAGAAAACTATGGTCCCAGAGTAACCTACAACATCTTCTAAATAAGACTTATTTGAAAATAAGGTCCAGATGTTTTACATTTTTACTGCACGATGCAAACGGCTGTGAGGAGTCAGCATGTGTTTTCACCATTTCCATGACTTGGGAGTACGATGATGGCTGTCTTAGTAATTTCAAGGCAACCCCAGCACTCAACTTCCAGGAAGTAAAACAAAACTATGCTGGAGCCTGCGTCATCCACTGAGTCAACTAAACAGTCTGGAAGCATATCTGGTGAGAGAGTCCAGACACAGTCATTCCTCCTTCCTCTCAATGCCATGACTGTTCAATTTCCTCACTGGCAGTACTCTAAGTCCGAAAGCGTTTACTCTACATATTAAAGTAGTATTTCAGCACCTGTTACTGGATTTGTCACACGAACAGAACATCCTCTTGTGACTGTAAAAGTCAGATGAACAGAACATCCTTTAGGAGGGAGGATGTTCCTGTGGATTCGTCAAATGAACGGTACGCTCCATCCTTTCCATGGCAGTATTTTATCACAGGATAACTCCCTGCTGAGCAGAAAATAACAGAGACAAATTAATTTCACTTTCATTAATCTAGATGAGCCCCCATGAGATCACAGTTTTTACCAAGAAATCCTGGTCAAAACGTTTAGAAAGATTTAAAGTGACCTTTTCTTTTAGTTGTACTATCATTGTGTCTACAGTGATTATGATGCCATTTTGGATTGCAAAGAAATTTAGTGATCAACCCACTTTTCTTTTAGCACTATACCAGTAAAGAGGTTTACGGGAGAAAACCAAAGCTAATGACTTTCCTATCATTCTCATTGGTGTTTTTACTGCTAATTACCAAATAGGGTTAGTTACATTATATGCTTTTTGTATTATGTGCTGGTGTAGAGTGTGTTGTTTCTCCTGTAAAATCTTTGAAATGTCGAGTTTATTCTCTACATTTTGACTTTATAGTTAAAATGTATGGTGGCCCCTAGAGGCAAAGCACGTACAAATATGAAAGCACAAACAAAAAGGAAATTCACTGCAAATCGCAAAACACAAACAAAAGCAAAAGCACAAAAGAAAAGGAGTTTTTACTACTTAAATCTTCGAGTACCACTTCTAACATTTAGTCATTAATCAAAGTTTTCAGCAGCTAGATAAAATCCATTTCAGATGCACCCTGTGAAAGAACAAAAAACATTACTCGACATTTAATTTCCAACAATGTTCTCTCACACGGACAAGTTCCCAGATATCATGGATGCACTGTGGAAAGATTTTTCTAAAACTGTAACATTGTAAACTAAATTCAGTAAAAGCACACGTTTTGAAATCCCAGCAGAAAGTGCTTTTACATGGGGATTAAGACATAACCAACCCCTGATAAAAGCTTAAAAGATTGATTCATTCATTTCAATAAAGATTTATGATTCATATAATTATTATTTTCATGGTCTAGCAAAGTCATATTTGCATGACAGTCATAAAATGTAATCTTCATATAAACAGGCAACCCTCCAGTCCATAAGTGTATTCCTCAGCACAGACTAAACACAGACATTCCCTGATGGAATGGGTTAACGTAAATGTGCACAAAGCCAAATACAAGCTTTGAAGCCTTGCTGATATCGATATCCCATCACTGCAGCACCTGATATTAAAAGGATCCCTGCCAGATGACTGAAAAAGAAGAAAAAAAAATACTTGTCAAGTTGCTCTCACTCTGCTGTGCCTTCAGGGCTCGGTTCTTAGTTTTCCTTTTGTCTGAACGAAGATATAGACAAGTCTGTTATTTGACCGTCTCACTCCGCTGTGTACACTTCAGATGTAGCCCTGACAGTCTATGAATCATGTGTTAGGAAACTAGGTTAGAGCACAATGGCCTCTTCATAAAATAAGGCAAGGCCAGGTAGTAAAGCAGGAGAGAACATATGCGTCGCAGCCATCTTGGAACTCAAGTCTGAGGAAAGATTGGATAAGAGTTTAGTTTGTTTTGCTCTTTCGCCTGTAACTTTTTAAATCTGTCTTTACAGTAAGATTTATTTCAAGGTGAAGCAATAAAATATTTGCAAAGTAGTCTGGGCAGGCAGTTTAATGACAACTTCAATATTAAAAATGTCCACAGTTTTTCTGTATTAATAAATGCTGCACAAGAAAAAATATGCTTTTCTTGCCATGCATTATTAAAAATACCATAAATATTGACATTGTAGGATTATAGCCCAGTGGAGTTGGGAATTTTGCCTAAATATTTTAACAACCTCTCTTCAGTTTATACCTTTTTTTTCCCCCATGTACATGTAGTCCTCACCTACATGTTTCAGGCTCTCTATAATATGAAGTTGCTGGCTGTGCTCCGGTGTCCAGTCTACCTTACAGCAAGGAAATTAAATGTTAAATATTTACCATTCCCCTGGTATGTGACCCTGCAGATTCCAGCTGTGATGGGTAGCTGCCACATTCCTCCCACAGGAAGCTAACTCCCACCTTCTCCCACCTCCTCCCTGTCCTGACAGGGCTTTTGACCATTGGTTTAGGTATCTGTCACACTAACAGGTCACATGTGTCACTGACACCAGGCCTAGGACATACAGAGGATGAAATCCTTCTGTCTCTTTGCTTTGAGGGGGTAATCTGAAATGCAAGACAAGGATAAGGCTGCCAAAGCTAGGCTTAACATAATGCAAATGCGCGTCCATGTGATTATCATTTAGGTTTTGTAAGTGTGTGTTATATAGGTCTGGCCAGGTAGTAAATTTAAAAATAAGGTTGTTAATGTGAATGTACCTCTTCTTTAATTTACTTGTATAATCTTGTTTTGCTGTATTGGAAAGAGTAACATGTAGTGGGAGTGAGCAGCCTTAGTATCACATGTTGTGCTTGTTGTCTTCCACTGTGTTCTTAGTTGCACAGCAAGATAATGTGAACGCGCATAAAGCTGTAACCATGCTGCTGAACTCTGAACACAAAACTATGTTGAAAGAAAAAAATTTTAAAATCCAAGCACGACTTCCAGAAAGTCTGAGCACTTTCTGGAAGTCTTGCTTGGATTTTTTTTAACTGTATTTAGAATGTTAAACATCTTTTAAATTGTATAGTATGCATTCCAGAGGGCTTGAGAATTAGAATTTATTTTGCCTTATTTTGTGTTTGTGTCCACTGTGCCCCTTCTACTGGTTCGCTATTAGTCGTCTCTCTTTCATTTCTGCCAAAATATTAAGGCTGCCAACAACCCCAGTTCTTCTGTCCCATGTTGCAACTGGTTTCCCCAGGATTTATAGATTTTTATAGGAATTGTGAAATTACTGACAGTAATACATTATTTTTATCAAGACATCATTTGAAAATCTTTGATAGAGGACAACAACACTCAAAAATTTGCCACGACAATAGAACGATGTTCCTTTTTTGCGCGATCAGTAGGACATGTTAACTTAGGGCTGGAGGCAGTTAGCTTTTATTAAATGAAGAGAAATGTACCTTCAACAACACTAGTTACATTTTAATTTTATGCTTTATGTTTTGGACTCATTCTTGCTCAGAGCACAAGTAATACTAATACCACCTGCTAATTGTGCTACTTTAGAGCATGATATGTATGCACAGAGGACAGGACAATATTGATTCATGCATTGCATCCATGCACTAAACTGCACAAAAACAGGCATGGAGAGTAGAAGAAGTGTACTGTCTGATTTCACAATATAAAGTGAACCTACCATTTCATGGTACAAGAAACCGAATGGAAAAGTAAGGTTCTTGGTATTTCCAGGCTTGAGAAGGTACGTCCACATGGACAACATAGTTTTTTTCAGTTATAATCAGCTGAGCTATTAAAACAGCATTTTGGGCTTAATTCTTCAGTAAGTAAACTGCACCTTTGTCGGGGAAAATAATACGAGCAAAACTTGAACATAGCTTGGTTGAAAAGAAATGGGAGTTGTCTGATTTCACAATATCCCAAGCACAAAGCTTTTCTTCACCCCTAAGACCCCAGGCACCCCACCCCCTCAGATGTAGCCTTTTGTTGTGTGCACTGTAGAAATGCTTCGTAGGAAATGCCAGACACCCACAAAAAAAGCAAGAGAAAAATAGTTGTGGGAGCCACCCTCTGCATCAATTCAGCTGCAACAAGAAGCATTTTACAGCTGGTTTATTGTTATTCCTCTGCTGTTTAAGCTGTCTTTCATGTCAGAAGTCTTTTCCTGCTTACAAATCACCAGGAAGCAATCCCTTTGGCCGCACTGCTGTGCCCTAAGCCCCTTCCTAGGGTTCGGTCCTTTGATCACCTGTAACGGTGGCCATCAAGTTTAAAAAAGAAACGGGCTGCTAGGATAAGCTTGTGTTCTTGTCTGGAACAGAGGAACTCTCCTCCTCGTTTTTAGCAATTCCTTTTTTTCTTGTCTCTGTTCTCTTGATGAGCCTGGGAACAAAATCTCAGCAAGTCGTTGGGGAGGAGGGGGGGGGGGCCCTTGCGGTTGCTGAATTGTTTGGGAAATGATTATTCTTTGGCTGCATTAACGAGAAGCGCTCACGGTAAACAAATTGATTAACTAATTAGCTTAGAAATGCAGTACTTTGTCTCAGAAAGAGACATACAAGCAGTTCTGACCTTTGACCCAAGGCTTTAGATTCAGGGTTAAATGTGCTGCCGTGTACTCTGAGTGAACACCACTGTCACATCGTGACCCTCAACCAGAGGCCCAGTTGTCACCGCTCCTGAGTTTTAAGATGGGCTTAATTGGCTTCCCTGAGTGCCTGAGGAGAGGAAAGAGAGAAAGAGAAAGAGAGAGCTGGCTTGTTATGAGCCCTTCTGTTCCAGAGAAGGGAGGGGGGATGAGGCTCCCTTATCAGCCATCGTTGGACACCTCCGGTGGCTATTAATCAGAGCTAGAGGCTGCCTGGACCCAGAAGAGGATCCATGGAGAGGGACTGTGAAGCTGAGCCTGGAGCCTTCCCTGGGCCTCACTGACACCCTCACATAGGAAACCTTAACATACGGGCAAACACTCCTTCCTCCCTACCTCCTTAAGTCTGAGGGCATACACTGGTACAGCTCCCTGCATGCTCTTGTCCACTCTCTAGCTAAATTGATTTAGGTCAGGTTTAGCCCCCTCTGGCCAGGGCCCATCCATTTTAGCCGGTGTGACAGGTTTATGTTGCCCCCTTACTGTGTTATTATATTGGATTGGTGCTGTGCTGCCAGTTACTATTGTGCTAATGAAAATTTAGCACCAGACATAATATTCTTTTTCACAGGATGTGCACTCAGCATGCAAAATATCTTGAGCGCATTTATAGGATTCAAAGTGCTCATTATTTTTAACGTTTGCGACAGAGTGGACTGAAAAACAGTTTTATGGACAGGAAAACAACTATTAGTTAGTAACTAGGTGTTGTCAGTGTTGAGGTTTTCTGTTAAATGAATTTAATCTTCTGTATATGTTTATGGCCTTTGACTTGTTTGTGGCGCATGAAAAAAATTGGTTAAAAAAAGTGCTCACAGCCTTTTTGAGGTCATATATAAGCTCACTAGGACTCTGAACTCATGCTTAAAAAAGCTCCTAACACGCCTAATGTGCTAGCATGCTAGTATTTGCTAATTAGCACTAAACACAAAGTAGCTGAGGCTAATGGGAATGGTATTAGTTCATCCTGGAGGAAACATGACTATTGTATATAATTTTCAAGACAATCCATCCAGTAGGCATCAATGAATTTCGTCCTTGCAGTTGTATGAGGTTAATAGAGTTATTTCAGTCTGGGTCAACGTGTTGGACCAAGCAACTAACCGCCATTGTCAGGAGCCTTACTAATCCCAAGAAGGTCACACGTTTAGTTCACGAATGAGTAATTTTACATCCACTAGAAGCTGTAATCTGCAATAAATTGTCTGAATTCTGCATAATTTCCTTTGAAATATCAACAAGAGTGAACACATGTTTGCAGATTTGGTATGCAGACCTTGAAATGTGTTAATGACCAAGTATGCTTCCATCCCGCCCAGACTTTCAAAAGAAACTACCAATCACTACAGCAGCTAGTATGGTGCGAGATTCATTATTACAGTGGTTCCCACAAGATGAGAGACGCAGGGGAACTTTCTGATGGATTTCAAGTTTAAATGGAAAGCTTCTGTGGAGAGCACTACAAAGCACCATGTGTAAATATTGAATAATGAGCCGCTTTCAAGTCCCCCACTCTCTATCTCCCCCGAAAAAACACCATTAATGACAGCTTTTGGTGTGGTTTACATCACACGGATTCATGAGACGCAATCGCCGGAGATAAATTTGTTGTTATTAGTCTCTAAAGGCACAAGATTTACAAGCCTTCATGCATTTGCACTCAAGATGTGCTGACACAATTTCTTTGAGACACATGTGACAAATATGAAAGGGGCGCTCATTCGCCACTAATGCGTGACACTCGCAATTAGTCATCGCTTGGCACACGGACAAATTTCCCTAAAAGAATGTGGCCATGATTACCACCACTGTGCATACTGCAGATTGTGTAAATATTCACAGTCATTACATTTACAATATGTTTACATCGGTCAGTTGAGTGACTCAACTCGAGCATAAGAGATAAGCTGCAGTTGCTGAAACACAGGTTTAACAAGCGATTTACTGTAAGAAGAGCACTGATAAAGGCCAGTGACTCTGCAATACATGCAGAGGTTTTCAACTTATGACTCGTATAAAAAAAGTAATAAGAGCAGAGGTTCCACAAAGGTTCAAGGATATTTCTGAAACAGTGAATTCAGCGCATTTTGAGCCTGAGTCACACAAACATTTGCATTTAATGTAACTTGAGGTCAGGTTTTCTCATGAGTAAAAGAACAGAGTCATGTAAACAGCCAAGTGCTTTTACACATGGTCATTTTAGGTCCTGCTTGTGATTCCAAGGAACTTGACTCAGCGTTGCTTGGCACCAGCATTATTCACCAGAACTCTTGGAAATAAGTGTTGAAAGTTTGTATAAAGCTTTTTTTTTTTCTTCAGTCACAGGGCCTTTAAACTGATTGTTTTCGTGTCATCTCATGGTCAAAGGAATTCAGATGAGTCATAAATTAACTACTACAATACACTTTGCATCTGTGAGGAACACAAACACTCGCTCCTGACAGCTCCTTATGTATAAATGGGGCAGATCTCAGATATGAAAGAAAGGTTTGCCAAATAAAACACAGTGTGAATATGCTTAGTGTTACCGTTTCACAAAGTCATAACTTGCTATGCCAGTTTGAAGTGACCTGGCAGACTCCAGTCAGTTTTGTTATTTCACTTTGCAGTTACTCAAGAGAATGAAAAAAAACCCATTTAAAAACAAGGGAAAAGTTACTATGCTATTATTTCAATGCATTTTAAATTATTACAATTTTTTGCATTATCTACATGTAAGGTGTGAAATCTGTTAAAATAATTCACATCTTTTACCACAAATTTTTTGTTTCTCATTGTATCTGCCGATATTTTGTTAACCAAAAACCAAAAGTATTTAGGACACAACAAACCATTGTACGCTGTACTGTTTTGGTCCTTTGTCACTTGAGCTGCTGTGACATATAGATTTCTCCAGTGTGGGACCAGTAAAATATTATCTTATCTTATTTTGTCTTATCTTATCTTGAGAGCTTTAGTTACTGCAGGATGTTCTTCACATACTAACATTTGAAGTGATACTTTATATATACATATACTTTATGAAATGCAGTAAAACTACCACAAATTCAACCAAGAACAGCAAAATGATACCTAAAGGTGTGGCTACAAAGTAGAGCTGTGTATATGCTCCGCCACACGTAGAACATGCTCTAGTACATGGCCTGCCATTTAGTTTAGACTGATTTCGTAACTCAAGCTGCTGTTACCTCCAGTTGTTTCTTAATTTTCTTTTCTACTCGTCTCTGAACAGTGATGACGTGGAGTTTTAACGGATGTTTTAACCTGAGCTAATTTTTCACTAATGTTGAAACATTAAATATCTTTGTTTCAACTAAGGTTGCCTTGGACAAACATGTCTGTTTATATTTCTATTGACTTTGTCTGCAAGCCTAAACACACCTTTAGAACTACAGCCAATACAGCTTACTTTCTCATATTACAAACATCCATCTATCTCCTATCCTTACCACTTGTCCTCGTATTACAAACAAATAGTAACAAATCAAACTATTAAGTTTTCCTAATTTTCCTTTGTCGGCCACAAACTATTTCTTCACATAGTTCTTTCTTTATCCTGCCTTGCTCTTATAAACGTACAGTTAGTGTGTTAGTGTTATGACAGTGAATTCCACTCACGCTCACACAGCCTACCAGTGAAACCTAATAATGTGACAGATATTAATCACCCTTTGGCATATGAAGCACTACAAAATACCTACCATGGGTGAATGCTTCAGCTCATCACTCTAAAGGATCTGCCAGACCACACTCCACCCTTTAATCTGCATGATTCAGTCAGAAGAAGGAGCAAGGGACACATGCACACACATGAATGTAGCTGAGAGGACACTCATAGACATAATGGACTCCCTAGCCCCTTACCCTAATGCTAACCATCAAAACTAAATGACTAACCTGTGCTAACCTTGACCTACCTCTAACCTGAACCCTAAACCCTTCAAACAGAACAGTGTGAAGACTGACCAAAATGTCTCCACAACTTCTCATAATGATAGTGTTTAAGTAAAGTCTGTTCACACAACTATAGAAAGGCACAAACACACACACACAACCTAGTGTTTCCATTCCTTAAGTGGACATTACATTGACACACTAGTGCATTCATTTCCTGGAGGCTTATCCTCATTCTAACCACAATCACTACTTGCTTAACACTAACCTGAAGCTAAACCTGACCTTATTCTAACCTAAAACCAATTATTTCTCCCAATACCTCCCAATCCCAGTCCAAGGGGACTCATATCGATTTCATTTATGATTTATGCAGCTAAATAACCTGCACAAAAGGTGTGCTTACTGTACTATACTTACTATACTGACAGCAGCAGTGCATGGTGAGCTGTACAATGCCTTGTCTAATACAATGTCATCTTTCACATTATAAAATATAAAGTCAAGTCACTTTAAATTGTGTAGAACGTTTTCCATTCACAATGGCTCTTCAAAGTGCTTCAAATCTGCATAAAAGCTAATTCACCAACGCTGTAGCTGCAGTCGTTGCCCTCTGGAAGAATTCTCCCAAAATCCTTAACAATAAAAGACAAATACAAAGTTTGACTTAAGCTTAAGTCAATTTTACTGCAGTAGTTTAGTTTGTCAGTTATTTAAACAGAATTTACCACAGAAAGCATTAACATTAGCATCTAGCATGTTCGGCTTACAGTCACTTCCAAACATTTGAGGTATACCTATTCATCAGAGGTGTATAAAGTCCCCACATTCAATACAAGAGTCGTTTTACTCTGATTTGTAGTAAAGTTGAAGTAAAAGTAACATAAAATAGAAGTACTTTACTAAAGTACAAATACTTTAAAATTGTACCTACATACGGTACTTGAGTAAAAGTACTTTGTTGCTTTACACCTCAGCTACTTTTTTTAAAAGTTTTTGGTTCCAGTACTGCCTGACAAATGCCCTGCAGCTAGTGTTCATTCCAGGAAAAAAAGGGAAGCAGCTATTAACTTTGGCCATGGTACAGCAATAACTGGAGGGCAATGGTTACACAATCAGCTCCCTTTGCTAGATAAGGTCATTGTGTTGGCTCGGGGTCGGAAGTAAACCTGAAAGGCCTGTATGACAAGCAAACAACAGGAAGGAAATAATCAATTTGGTGCTTTTAATGAACAACTTCATATCTGGCCTCTTTGTCAGTGCAAAATTGCCACACGCTGGTTAAACATTACTCCTCTGATAGTACAGTTTTAAGGTAGTCGAGAGCAGCCAGGCGAGTCACCACACAGGAACTTAATATGAGCTTCTCGTATTGTTTGTGCTCTGAACTCGCGGTGAAAACTGGAGCCAGGACGAGCTAAAAGCAAACATGACCTGGGGAGGACGCTGCATTCAGTATAGTTAACAGCTTAATCATATTTCTTCCACTGCAAGAAAAAAAGTTCATTGTACTGAAATGGTGTATTTGGTCATGACCAGGCTTATTTGTCTACAGTCGAGTTTGCAGAACAGATAAAAATACATTTTACACTTGCACCTGACACTACGCAGCAACGTGGTGTCCACAACAGCTAAATTAGAGAACATTAAAAAAGATGCATGGTGTGTAAAAGTGATTAAAAGTCTGACAAACTCAGAGTTTAAAGTGAGCTTATGCACTTAGTGAGCACTTAAGCTGTCTAGTTCTTTAATGTAACCTCACTTAGTAAGACAGGTTTTGAATTTACACATTTCACAGATGCACAGAAACACTGTGGTCACTTCGACTTGACTGGAATGTAAAGCTTTCTCGAGGTAAAGGGGGGGGGGTATAAACCTGATTTAACTAAGAATCCTGCATGTCATGGCAGGGAAGACATGGCTGTGTTGATGTAGTGAGGGCGCCACGAGGGGTCACAAATCCATCAAACTCGCGTGAAAGGAGGAGCATTTGATGTGAGGGAAGAAAGGACGAAAAAGAAAGTAGCTTAAATTTTAACACGGACATGAGCCTCCAGTTCAGTTCTGTTGTTCTCACTGCGTCGATTATGGCTGTTTCCCATGAAAAGAGAAGAAAGAAACATCATAGGCTTGTAGTCTAAATAAAGGATTCCTACAAAAGTGCTTCCTGGAATTTGTGGAACACCATGAAATTCATGTCCAACAGTGAAAGACAATGAGGCGAGGAGGCTGTTCGTGGGTGATCAGTATATATCCTATAGTAGAATATGCCATCTAGTTGAGGTTAGATCACGTTAGATTTGTCCAGACGTGCAGCACTGATACGCTGAACTATAAGTTTCTTTTCAATTATTCATATGGAGATGCTTGTTTTAAAGAAATCTCCGTTTTGGAGTTTGTCAATCAGCATTTTCATATTTTTCCGAAAATAGACTAAATAAAAAAATTTATTATGATTGTGAAATAAAAGCAAGCAAGGAGGACTGTATCCGTATTGCGCACCTTGAAATCACAATACTGCTCTGTGCTCCTGCTTCTTGAATGCTCACTTGGCAGACAGTGAATTTGCATTGCGACTTCAGCTCAATCGGTTGAATCTCACGCAGGTATAGTTAATGGCACGGTCGGCACCAAGCTTCACCATCAGTTAAGTGAACTAGCCAGGAAGCGTGTTAGAACTTTTTCCCCCAATAACAGCACACTCTGACACCCTGGATTATTTGAAGTCATGGAGAAAGAGCCTCATTACCGCCAAGGCCCGCATGGGGGGTTTAGACCCAGACGCAGTTTAATGGCAGTAAAAAGGAAAAGGCTTCAAGGTTACAACACGCTGAATAGCTTTGGAGGAGACGGCCTGATCTCCCTCCCTGTATCCTACGTCACTGGAGCCAGTGGAGTCATAAATGGCTGCTAACACTAACAGTAAACAGATATAAAAAGACTCCTGGTTTCCCTTATATGAACCATGCCCCATGTCTCAGGGGGGGTTTGTTGATAGGAGCCAGGGGTGTTGTGAATATGGGACGGATGGAGAGTGTAAGTAGAGGGAGAGAAGTGGACTTGCTGAGCATAAAAGAGGTGTTTGAAATGAAATCAGTCGTGCAGCTTTGGCAATTTACAAAATAGATTTAATCAGCACAATCCTCATATTCTTGGATTTATTCAGATAACAGTCTGAACCCTGCTACACACTGAAACTAGCTTTATACCAAATTAGCATGACTGCAGTTAAAACAGTATGTGATGATGTCAAGAGTAATTATTGTGACATAAATAAGAAGATCTGACTAATTTAAAACAAATGAAAGTAATTCATCCCAAATGTAGATTTTTAAGAGTCTTTGAGAGGATTAGGGAAAAAAGAGACTTTAAGAGTAAATAAAACATCAAAGATACTGCGATGATGCAAATTCATGCAAGTCATCTGGAATCATCTGTGGAAGGTTGGGAAAACCAGGAAGCAGCTGCCATGAACGGGTACAAGCTGTAGATTTAAAGGGATGGTGATAAAGCTTGCAGTTACAAAGCTGACTAACCTGGCGTTTGAGGAGCAAGCTGCATAAAACCTTTAGCCAGTTGGCTCAGAGAGAGAGAGAGAGAGAGAGAAAGAAACCAGTGAAGCATCATACGTTCTTCTTTCATTACCTTTTAACCTACTGCTAATTGACAGTCTAAAGAAACTAGACGGAAGAAAATAAAACAATCTTATGCTTTAACAATTAATAAATAAATGTCTCAGTTATAATACTTTTATTTAAAGTATTATAAAAGAGTTTTGGGAAATTAATTTCAGGCAGATGTAACTGCCCACATCCAACATATACTCTATACAGTATGTGGTCGCTACAATATTTGTAGGAGAAACTTATGACCCCCCCATGTTTGTCACATGATCATGAACAGAAAGTGTCTGTTATCTCACAATGAACACACCCAGAACCCAAAGACCATATTCAGTCTTCCAGCTCCAAAGATTAGCTTGCCTTTAGGTGGTACTTAGCATAGCCCTGAAAATTGATATGCATCAGCTCTATAATTTAAAGGTAGTTTTCAAGGAGGGGGACTGCTGCTCCCTCTCCACCGGTAATGACCATAATGACCATAGTGCCTTGTTAACCCCTTCACCAGGTTACATACCCCTATGACATTGGCCTTAAGTCATCCAAATTATTGTGTATCAGGAAGGCAATGTTCTTCTGTCTTCTCTAGTTTCTAGTCAGCTCTTGTTCTTTCCTGTACAGTGTCTAAAACACACAGAGTTTTAAGACTAGTCACCATTTAAAAACTTATGACAACTGTAGAAAGTGCATAATCATAGCTTTCAAAGGATAAGTATGGTAACAAGTCATTTAGGTAATTTGGAGAATCCAAATGACTGATTCTTACGCTTTTCCTTTACCTTTTCCACGCTAATGTTGCAGTATTCAGAACGGTGATGTGTCGAGTAACCATCCAAAACAGGTAGATGTAAAGTCTTTCAATATACTTTCCCTGTGACCTTTTCATGCACTTTATGTTCAAGCTGTCATCCTCACCTCTCTCCACCCAGCTCATTTTTAGAGGCCCCGGGCCTGTTGTTTGAACTCTGACCCCTGAATCTGAAAGGGAGAGCCTTATGCTAGCTAGCTCTGCTGATGGGAAACCCAACACCATCATCCTTTGATACAGTTTTCAAGCTCTGCATTCACATTCCCTTCCTTAATGTTCACTAATCCACTGACCCAACAAATCCTACTATAAAATGTTGAGTTCAACGGGAGGACTACATATTTATCTGTTTAACTTTATGTTTTCGTTAGAATATATGTCATTTTCTTAACCTTTGTTGAAGTTCAGAAGATGTGAAAATGTAGAACAGAATAATAATAATTAGGAATATGTACAATACAAAGTTAGATACATAGATAGTTAAGTGTGAATGTGATGTATAGTATGTGCAAAGCTACACAGTGGCACAAGAGAGGCATTAAAGTGACTTTAAATGGCATTTGAGCTATGGAGTTTTTTGGCTTCGTGGGTTTGCTTGGAGCAGTGACGTACAGTATGTTGTAGGACTCCATAATGGTATGTGGTATAATAATGGAAATCTTTCTCTAACCTTATTCAGCTAAACTAAGAAACTCTTGATCTTAGAATAGCTACTGTACACGCACGATGTGAAATTTGCATGAAGCCGTGATTACGATGAGGTCATAGGTCACAGTATCATGGTTGGCTTGACATTTGTACTTTGCAGCAACAAAGGGGAAGAGAACACCTGCAGCACAGCATGGGAACTGACTCCTCCTATGACCGAGGCATCAGTTTTATTAAAAGGCTGTGGAGCATGTCTGTGTTACCACAAAGTGTATCCACAAAATTACCTTTTTCACTATGAAGAGAGGAAGGCCTATTTTCTTGCAGGAGACACATTATGCTCGAAAGAATTAGCTTTGTTGAATGTTCCAGTGGGCTATGGGTCGTAAAACATCACACAAAGATGAATGTAGAATATTTTCAGTATGAACTGGTGGCGAACTGCTGCCACCGTAGCTGTGATACCTGTTAAACTGCCTAATATATGCATTATAAATGCACGTAAGAATTGCCCCCCCCCCGTCTCCTTTCACGCATGTCCAGACATCAATCAGTTTTTCTGTTCTTTCTTTATTTCTTCATGGTCTTTATGGTACATTTTCATGCTTTGCCACACATGCACCAAGGTTTGACAGACTTTATGGGCCATATATTTCCAGTGCAATTTGTCTTTAGAGCAAAAATGACGTTGGCTTAACATTCAGAGCCTGAAAGCCTCATAAACCGTTGTCCTTCTATTTCTAACCATAACCACGTCCTGATGTCCATTAACCCCCACCACCATGTCAAAGATCTCTTCAATTGAAATTTCACTCATAATCATTCATATTTCACCAATTAGCCAACACTTAAGATAACCAACAGTGTGTGCTTCACGAACACCTAACATTACAAAGAGTAGTAGTCATGTTAGGTTAAATTTCACTGAAATGTTTGGTCTTTGGTTTGGTTGCTGTGTATTTGTATGGAAACTAGTGCTGCACAGTTAATCTATCCTCAATTTTAATGTCAGCCTGGGCGATTTTGTAAGTGCAAAAGACTGCGATTTAATTAAATAAATATGTACATGTGTGGATGTGACAATGGATTCTCTGCTTGTGTACACTTTGCTCATTATCTAATCTGCTAATGAAGAGATGCAGAAGAGACGCAGGCAGTTTTTGTTGAAGCAGTGTGCAGTGGAGTGTGGTTATGTGCATGGTCACATGAGTTTCCAGTGTGCAATGTTGACTTAATATAATGACTTAGTGATAGTGTATACTATGATTTTTATTTGTATCACAAATGACTGCTGCTCCACATTCCTTATTTAAGGAATGGTGTTCTCTAAAGGGTTAGACTATTTCCCTTTCAACTTTCAAACTTGAAGTAAAGGGAGAAAAAAAAAAGATAAGATGATCTGACTTCTTGCTTCACCTTGGAGCCTCATGCGCCTACAGTCCAGGCATCAACCAGCAGGATTCCTGCAAGTAGGAATCCTATTAACATCTGAAATAAAGCTCTGTCAAAATAGAGAAATGAAAGGTATGCTGGGAGGAGTGAGACGAGATGGGATAGGGGAAGCTGTGGTGCAGGGCAGGCTTGGAATGTCAGGAGGCGAACCTGCTGTCAACGTCAGGAAGTGGGAGTAGAGGCACTGGGAGTGGAGAGAGAGGAGGTAAAGCTCGTTTGTGATGGCACTAATTTAGCATTTCCTCTATCAGTTTAGCCACCCGACACTTTGAACTTTGGGTGGGCTCTGACACACCACTTTAAGCTGCAATATGAACAGTATTTTTATATTGGGAAAGTTCAATGCCTTTACAGCTTTGAACAGAGAATGTTGATTATTGTCTACTAGAGATTGGTTTATCTGCAATACAACGCTTCCAAATCAGATAGTCATCTTGTTTTCCCCATATTGTAAAATTAAAACCTTCCACAAAAAATTAAATAAGGCAAAAAGCAAACAAAATGAAAGCCCTCCAATGTTTTCCTGATGGAAAACAGAGCTCATATCAGTTTGGTGATCGAGGTGTACAAATTAAAAAATACTCTCCTGTGTTACGCAACACAACTATTGGATGTAGCTTTTAAAAATGGTGCATGCTGCCTAGTTACCATTTTTCAGTTTATCAAACATTGGCACATCAGTGAATGAGCACAGAACAATCAGTGTAGAGATTCTGTGCAGAACGGTTCAAAATCCCTAAAATCCCTCCTTTTTCAAAGATACTGTATCTACAGCGACATGTGTAGCAAGTGATGTAAATGTTCCCATTTCAAAAACCTGGTAAATGTTACTGTCGATTTTCTTTACCCTTTTTAAAGCAAATGTGTAGCGCATGTGATGTGTTTATATGGATGCCAGCTACATCAGTCTCAGGTTGCATACTGTGTCGCCATGGTAGCAAACTTTACTCCTTCAAGTAAAAAGCTGCAGAGAGAATATATCAAAATAATAGATTAAATAAAAAAATGGAATAAATGTTTTTTTTAGAAATGATCAGGATAAATAAAAGACAGATAGAAGTAAATGCAGAAGAATAACAAGACTCTTCAGTGGGCTTTGGAGGAGAGTCTTGCTGCTTTTTAATGCACAACATCTGGTTCGCTTTGGGGGGAGCTTCGGTTTTTGTGTGTCTGTTAGCATGCGTGCACATACATGGTGATCTAGAAGGGGGGGAAAAAAGAACCAAAGGGGGAAAGATAAGGGTTGTAAAACGGAGGAATAAAGAATGTGTGTGTGTGTGTGTGTGTGTGTGTGTGTGCGCGCATCGAGGGTCCAGTCAGGAGCTATGAATCAGGAACTGAGCACTCCTGGAAGGCTTCCCTCTCACTCTGTCAAGAGAAAACATTCCACATGGTGGCTAATTTCTCTAATTGCCTTCATGTGAAATGGCTGCCAGATGACAACAGGAAATCAACACTCACCCGACAGTAATATCACTTCGATGTACTATGTACAGTTTCACAACTTCTGTACTGACGTGTGAGATCAGAACTTTATCATAACTGCATTAAGTGCATTTACAGACAAGCCACTAAATTTTGATACGTTAGATCTTTGTAACGAGTTTCAAATGGAACTAAAGTGACCTCACACTTTGGAGAAACCTTTGTCAAAATACCTGTAACATTTTGTGTTTTAAGTGTGTAAAAATAGGAAAGAATAACATTTTCCTTTATCATTTATCAGGAAATCCAGCGTAGATCCTCTGCAGACACAAAGAAAAATGCTGAAAATAACTCAGTTTGAAAACACTCGGTGAGGAGACAGGTGCTTTTCCCAACCAAATATGCCACAATGCGTTTGACCCTCATAGGGTCGAAGAGCAGTGTTTTTCAAATGTGCCTGCCTGGGCTGGAGAAGGGTTTTGAATTGTTAATTCTCAGTTGAAGGCCCTGTCTGCTGAGCAGCTGTTTGGGATCAGATGCAAGGCCCATGTGTCCATGCGAGGCACAGCAAACCCCTCCGATTAGTCCCAGTAGAACCGAGACTGCTGGTGCATACCAGCAACTTGATCTCATGCGATTTCATCACCAGCAGGTCAGACAAACGTCAGAAGGGTCTCATCTGGAAGAATATAATTGTTTATCTGCTTTAGCATTTGCTTCAACATTTATATGAGCTTATATAATGTGCGACTGGCCAAATATAAACCCTATAATGACTTTCTGACCTGCATTAGTTAATAAGTGACAGGAGAAATATACATAGTAAAAATAAGACTTAGTAATAATCAAATCATATTACGGTGAAGAAACAAAAAAAAAAGCTTTAGCTTCATCTTATGGGTTTAAACTAAGAGTTTGTTCTGTCCGCCTTAATGAAAATTGGAAGTTTGTATGTTCAGTATGTGTTGGGATTTCTTTGAAAAACATAATAATTACTTAATAATCATCTAAACTTTCTGGGATTTTGTATTCCATCTGGCCTTACCGAGGTTCAAACGACAGAAGCACAACCATTTACGAAGCCTTCTGAGCTTTCAGGATCACAAATGCATCATCAGTGTTTATTAAAGACATGTGTATTTACTGTAATACTTAATACTACAATTTATCATTTACCATTTAAACACATCCCTCATCAAACTTCTAAATTCTTGGTTGTGTCATTCTGCCAACAGAACAATTTCTCTCTGTCAGCAGCTGTGACAGGCTCCAAGAAAAATGTAAATACCTCAGTTCAAATCAGCAGTTAAACTATCTGTGCTTCCATGAAAAACTACTCACATTAGCACTTGTGTAGAAAGTTCATTTTGCACTTTTCAGTTGTTTATCACATTTTGTAGCAGCATGCGTGGTGCAACTAGAGCACAGAAGATTTATAGCTGCAAACATTTGGAGCAGGTGGAGCCTTGACCCCACTTCACTTCCTCTCGTCTCTCGTTTTCTGTCGGCCCTTCTTCACATGCCTTCTCCGTTCTGCTAATTTGTCTGACATCCAATTTTTTCATTTGACATCAAATCAGGCAAAAAGAAAGTGAAGATGGGGCGAAACACTTAAAACGTAATGTAATATTGTGAAATTCCTGCTGTACTGTTAACACGCACTGTTTTATAAGCTAAAACATTTGGTAATTTTAGGATGATGACGAAACAGTCGCAGAGACAAATGAACATAATGAAAGAAAAAGACACATGAAAGGTGAGGAAAGAAGAGCAGTGGAAAGAGGAGGAAAAATGGGAATCCGAAAGCACTTGAATGCCGTGTGCAGCTGCAGAATGGCATTTCATTGGGATCTATCAGTTCAGTTCTGATTGGCCCGAGATTGCTAATCCCTCCAGATGTTCAGCATTAACTGATGAGTGCGTGACTGTGTCGCACGGGGGAAAAAAAACACAGAGGGGGGGTCTGAGGCTGCCGTGGCCGGCAGGCCAACAGTGAACAGGGCCTCTCAGGGACCACTGTCTGTGGGATTTTGGGAGATTTGTAGGACAGGATGATCCAGCATCTGGGAATTAGGTGGCACAGAGCACACATTGTGTCAACAATTTGAGACATAGGCTGCAACCGTGACTTCCCATTCCCTAAAATCTGCATTTTAGAGAGTTTGTTTGCTAACAGCCTCTTTTCACCCTATGGCTTAGTCTCTTGAATAGGAACTAGAAATAGTGTAAAGGAAAATGTGCCTCTGTTTTTCCACATGCTTAATGTTAAATATTTGTACCTCTAAATTATATTTGTGTTTTCTATTGTATATCTATTTATCTTAATACTTAATCCAGTCAGTCTGTGGGTCCGGTCACCTCCCACCACCCTCTTGTGTATGCATTGTGTATGTGTATAGGGATAGTTTTGGGTAGTAAAGTAGCCAGAAGAAGTTACCCACTCATCAACTACTCTTCCAGGCGTGTGTATAAAGATGTGATTATGTGTACAGCGTGTTTGTGTTGACCATTGCTGGTAAATTCTGGAACTGTATAAACTCATCATTTAGTCGGGATGTGCATTGTGGCAGCGAGATACTGTGGATAATCTGCAAGATTAAAATATGTTGTTGGTTAGATACGGGGTGAAAAGTGCAGGTCAGCAGAAAGTGGTATGGTTATTGTTCTGGAGACGTAACCTTTGGACCCTGCTTGTTTTTAAGCAACAGACTTTATATGGCTGCCACGACAGGCCTCCCTGCCTGCCTTTCTCTCTCCAAAATAGACGAGCAGAATGGAAACAGCTGCACTTGGGCCCCTCTGGGATCCATGCCGAAATGAAACTATCAAATGCCTCCGGACCGAGGACAGATTTCTTAATGTGTGAAAGCTGTGCTGTGTTCACAGACGTGTTTTGTCTGCACTCTTGGACTTGTCAATACAAAGACTTTTTTTCTTCATATTGGTGTGAGGTTATTAAGCAAAAGGGATCTGGAGGGGGTGTGTTGGTCATTCTGTTGGGAAATCAACTGGTTAAAATAACTCTGCAAGCTCTTGGCAAAGCTAATGGGAAAGGCCGTTGGTGGAGGGCAAGGTTGGATGGTGAGAGGTGGGTATGGTGAGGGGAGCTAGTGGGCTTCCGGGCCTCCACTGAAATCCCGCCACAATTACTCTATTAGCATGCTCAGCTTGGCCTCTGTTTTTCTTTATTCAAGCAACATATCACAACCGACAACACACATGAGGCTATCAGAAAAGGAGCCTGTCAGGAGCCCTATTGTTTCTGATAGCCTCAACCTCCCTGCCTTTACCCAGCCATTGAAAGGGAAGCCACAAGTGCACTTGTGGGCACTGGTTGTGATTGACAAAACTTCGGCTAACAGAATAAATCATCACTGAAGAATCGAAGCTACACTTCTGATAGAAATCAGCTTTGCAGAACCTTGCAGGAAAAAAAACTTTATTTTATTTTTACTTTTAATAGTACCAACTCTAGAGGTCATTTAAGTTTTGGTTAAAAAGTTATCTATTAGGCTGGTATAAACCAAACAAATAGGACATCTCCAGAAAATGATGCCTTTGAGCAAAAATCCACTAACCAGTGGATGTGTGAATATTAAAATGTAGATTCGCATTTGTGCGACATACTTTTCCATATTAGAAATTAGACTCTCTCCACTGTCAAGTCACTGGGCAAAGTATTTTATTATGCAATTTCCTTTGGAGAAGGAGAGCGAATTGTAAAGCTAATGAAATGTTGACAGTGTTTTTTTTTTATAACACACAAAGCAAAAACATATCCATCTTCTGTCATGGACGTGGACTTTGAAAACTGCTTCACATTGTGGAAACATGCATAGCATTGTTCACATAGCAACTATTGTTAGAGGTATACAATAATTTATCCAGAAATAGTTTTCCATGGTCGTCTTTGCTTTCAGGTGTTCCACAGTGGCATCCAAACAATTCACTGTGACAAACTGTATTTGTTCCCTGCTGTATGAGCACCTGTAGTAAAGCAGTGAGTTAGGTTGAGAGTATCCATCCAATGAGGCCAGACTAAATAACTTTGTATAGTGCAATATACATTAGATTGTTAATTTTTGTTAAAAAAAAATGTTTGAGGCCGTCCATCCTAAGCCTGTTCCTTCCTCCGTTAAGGGGAGTTTTCCCTGCTGCACTATATCTCTTTAAGGAGGACTGTGGGGATTCTCTCTCTATAGCCGTTTTCAAGTCAGGACATTATGCGGAGTTTTGCAGGTGATTGCGCGAGTCAAATGCATTCTCACATGTGGAGAAACTCTGCTTGGCACAATGTCACACAGTGAGGATAACACTCTGACATTACCCGGACTTTGTAGTAGAGGGCTCGCAGGATCAAGTCAGAGTAATCTCCAGGCCACATGACTCAGGCATTTGTGCAGCTCACTTCAGTAATGTCTAGATATGTCCAGGGTTCCACTGCATGTCTGAAAGCAGCTTAAAACTCGATAAAACGTGGAGAGCCTTGCAATGATTCCGTTGTGATTTGGTGAATCATTGGAGTTTGTCTTAATTAGGACAGCAAAACTGCAGACTACAGTTGAATTCTGGTAAAGCCATTGTGTGTAAAGTGACTGTTATGTTATATACATATGTTTCTTCGTGAAGCCAGCTCACAAATGACTCAGTTGTTCTTCTGAGGTTGTATCAGATTATTCTTATTACATTTTACACTTGCATACAAAAACATACTAACGTTTGCACATCACTGTAATTGTAATTTAATTGTATAGACACTGAATTTTTTAGGTTATTATTTAGGTTATGATTATATCTATGCTGTCGCTTGGTTCTAATATACCTAATGTAATCAAGTGTAAACAGACCGTGCACATTTCTTTAGTACATTTTCTTTTTTGTCTACTATGTTTTCTTGCTATGTATGCGTGTGAGTGTGTTTGCTTAAGGGTGTATGCAACTTTATATTTCCATGGTGATGAAAGCAGATAAAAGCAGCTGATGAGACATGTTGAATCTTTTTTTGTTGTTGTTATGGAGAGGAGTGTACCTCTTGTGTGTTTTCACTGTAAAACGAGTTCACTTCTGCACAGTAGGAAATGCTTCTGACAACTGCAGAGCCCCGGAGGAAGAAACAGAACACCAACACAAGTAGCTGCACAGAAGCAATCCATGATGGGCTTCTTTATTTAGGAGTAATAATAGGACCAGTGGCATGACGTGACTTGTAAATGTGCAGAGTGGTGAGAGAGACAGGAGGCAGGCAGATAACTACAGGCTTTAGTTTGAATCAGCCATCGCAGGTGAGAGAATAAAAAAGCAGATTGTGCTGATACACTTTGTAATTCTGTTATGAAAAGAGCTACTCAAGTATAATTATTTTTATGTATTACTCGTATAAGGGGTTTTTGTTGTTTTGTCACAAACTTCCTTGGGAACAAATTAAATATTCTTGTGTATATATTTTGATTGTAATCTAGCTTCCATAAGTAACTGAGTTTTGTGCATTGAAAAGATAGAATCAATGAGAAAAAACAAACCTGTTATATGGATTGCCACTGATTCCTTTCAATTTCTGGTTGATGCATTAGAGTGAACTACAATTACGGACAGTCACAAAAAGCATAAGAATTGTCTTGGAGGTGTGTAGGTCATTAGACACTGAAGCTCTGGTTCCATCCACTAACTTGTTTTTTGATTGTTGCCACGATGAGAGGGTCAACAGGTCATTCCAATTATTACATGTAAGTAATATCCCATAGGTTACGTTTGATAGGTAACTACACTAGTCATATTAAAAGTTGGCATAAGTGATGAACACTGATTATCCAGTGTTTTATTTTAAAGCTTATTAAAGCCACTTAGTCACTGAGCTCAAAAGTGTGATTCTGTTCACACAGAAAGATTTTGTAAGACAAATGTAGTGTAAATCCCTGTCTTAGCTCCATCTTAACCTCATACGTACGTGCATTTCAGAAACTTCAAAACAAGATCAGAGTGTGTTGGTGGTTTTTGTTGCAGCCTCTCAGTGACTTTAATGCTCGATTTAACTCTTACATCATTAGCTGGAGCCAGACAGAGTTTAAAAGTTGAAATGGAAATTGAGCAATCTCGACATGCACCGTATTTCATTAATGTGACAAGTTGACAAAATGCCAACGGGCATGCGCTTGGCTGACAAGCAACACTAGTTACATTCCAACTGCATTAATTAACCCTGCCCGCAACAGAGGCCGATCACAGTGCACAATAGTGGAGCCAATCGCTGCAGAAAAGCCACAGTGTGGCATGTGAAGCACTATGAATACCTCCCTAAGTACAACCTTTAGCTAAGAAATAAATAACATGGCTGTCTTTCCTGATGGCAGGGCCAAACATGCTGGTTTTGGACAGGGTTCAATAAGGCTTTGATTCTGGAGAAAGAAAAAAAAAAAACATAGGGAAGTGAAACAAAATCACCATTTACAGCCTCTGACAGCTGGCAGCTCGTTTTCTTTTTCTTTTTTTCTCACCACACCAGTAAAAAAGTTCTAGTTGGGTAACTGTCATCTTGAGCCTCAAAGCAGTGCTAGTGTCAGGGCACATCAAACTGGCTCCCACCACTGACATGTGTTACCTTGGAGCAACGTAACAGGTTTAGCAGAGGGCGAGAAGTGGAGGCCTGAGGAGAGATACCTGCAGAGATTACCTGAGTATAGGGGCAAAACCATCAGCAACACTTGTAATAAAAAGAACAATTTTATTATCAGACTAATGGATTTTGGCTTGTGGCCCCTAATTATAAAACACAATACAAAGTAAGAACATTTACATGAGATAGAAGCACAGCACTTAAAGGGTTGAATATCAATCAGTCATTTACATGCAACAGGAAATATGGCCAGCCACAAAAAAGAGAAGCAAAGGGTGCACCCAATTATTTACATCCAGTAAATTGCTTAGACCTTGAACATAAGTGCCTGCTGAGCTGACCAGGAGGTTCAGTGGTTTCCTACTAACCCACATCTCTGGTCCAGATAACAACTGATAACTGCCACTGACTGACTTCACTACACTGGGAGCAGGTGGTTAAAGAGCGAAAAGAGCAGGTCAACAGCTACAATAAGTAACAGCTGTTGACAGTTTAGTGAAACACAACGGAACAGCTTTCACCATCTTGTCATCAGTGTCCCAATACTGTCGCACTGCTGATGACCTCAGTGACACCAAGTCATACAGTATGTATCTATGTATATGTACTCAACATGCAGGCGCGCATACATCCTATGTACTGTATCCACAGACACTGTGGAATTTTTTCAAACAGACATTTCAGATTATTTTGGATCTGTGTTTATAGATTTATCTACCTCACATTGCTTTTCTATTATGCACCATAAAGCCTCAAATCACATTCCACTCTATTCCCATTGAGATGGAAACAAAAAAACCCACTATTTGTTGGATACCTCCTGTTGATGATGTCTTCCCTGTGCCTCTACATTCACATGCAGTCTTCTTCTCTCTTCATCTGACAGCTTCTCATTTATCTTCAGCGGTGGTGACACAATGAAAACAGCAACATGCGGTGCAGCCTGCCACACACCGCAAGAGGGCCTAGCCAGTTTACTGGGAAAGGTGCTCTATTGAAATAACTAGCCGCTTTTGTTCCTAAACCAATATTGCAAGACTATAAAGGGGTCGAGGGACAGCAGGCGCACACAAAAGCCTGCTGTGAAGGTAGAAGGGCCTGCAGGCAGTTCTCCATGAAAGCGCAGAGTTTGGTTTAGTTCAAAAGAGAACTCCTGATCTGGAAATAACACAGCATTCCGGAAGAATATAACTGTCCCACCCAGCCTCCCAGCTGCTCTCACTCGATCCGTCTCTCTGGGTCCCTGTCTCACTCTCTTTTTTTGGTTTGACATGTTTATTTTACATCGCACTGCTTCTGTCTGTCTTTCTGCCCTGCTCAAATGTTGATTGACAAGAGTTTATGAAGGCCAATGTAAGTACTGTAACTTGAAGTAGTGTAAATTTAACAAGAAGCATTAATTGGGATAGTTTCAGGATTTCAGGAAGTGTGTCAGTTGTGTCAGACAGTTTCAGTATCTCTGCTCCATTGTTGTGAATGTCGTCCATTGCTACAGTCGATTTGTTCGAAATTTGTTTGGGGAAATTCTTGTGGACAAGCAACTCCCTTGGAGGTGCCAGGGACACTTGTCACAACACATGACATGTGGCCAGGAATTGTGGAGAAACCAGGAAGTCAACCCACAACACCGGGGTTGGAGACAACTGTAGACCGCCCTACCAACTGTGCGTCGGTTGGCAGCATTGCATAAACACTGGAAGCAGACTGAAACTGTTACTGTGGCTTTTAAATGTTAAATATCACCTCTGAACCTTTACTCAGAAAAAAACAGCTGAAAATGAAAAGATTATGTATGTTGACTGCTTGCTATGTTGAGACTGAATAGGTGGGATAGGTTGAATAGTTTAGTGTTAACTAACTAACTGGTGATCGATCCACAGACCGTTTCATCCAGCAGTATGTTGGGAGGTGTAGGGAGCCAGACAATGTCAAAAGAGAAGTTGTTATAACTCATTTCAAGCTCGGTGTTAATGCACAGCCACACAACATGACCCAGACAGAGGCCTGCCAACTGCACACAACTGGAAAGATAGCTAGTAACTCCTGTGTGCATAATGACAACTTGTAATGCTCATGCTTACTGATTTTACTGATTCCCTACCTTTGCTAGAGTGATATTTTGAATGCAAAGGATTCCTTTACTCTTTTACTCAAAGAGGTATTAATCAGTATTTATGAACTGAACTCAGTTCAATTCTCAAAGAAAATTAGTTCTAAACTCTTTATGATCATAAAGTCAGTTGATCTTTGAATCTTTCCCTTAAAACAGCACAAACAAAAACATGTGAAACAAGATTAAACCAATAATATAAAATATAAAACTAAATCTACGTAATGAAATAGTTTTGTGTGTGGACCAAGCGAACTTGCTGTTTACAGAATGAAACCCACTTGTCTTGTTGAATACTGAATATCATCCGCACTAAGAGATACAGAGCGATAAGAGGTAGAGAACCAGCCTCAGGCAGCTACACTGCACATGATTTGTTAGTTTCCAAAACATCATCATATGTCAGTTCTGAGAAAGGCAGTGACTGAAGTTCACTGTTCTTGAAAAAGGATCATTTTATCTTTCATGTCATTCGATATCTCTTGTTTTAATGTTTTTCTTTGATTAATCCTTTTCTCATGGGAAGTCATATAGTTGCCTAATATCTTTTTAGACTGCAACACCTTTACTTTGATGTTTTTTCATCCTCCTAATCAGAGGAAGAGATTACTTCATCTTTTCAACTGGGGGCCTTGCAGTGTGCACCTCTCTGTGTTCTCCTGTAGGTGGCATTTTGGACATGAACTCGATAGCACTCAGAGGAACACCCCGGTCTGGACACGCCTTGGCATGTTTAGGTGTCCCATGAACTTCATGTGCATTATGCAAGAGCCAAGTGATGAGATCCAAACAAAGTGAAGGATATTCACTTCACTTAGAGCTTTTGATAAAAGCCAAGCGTGTGCCATTATATCATATGATTGGTATTTGTGTGTCTGTGCTTCCCCAGTGCATAATTGCTAAATTCTTATCAGCACTATGGAGGCATCCCTGTCTCTCTACAGTGTGTAAATTCTCCGGCCCTACACCACGAACAAAAAGATGTTAATTAATGATTTGATCTCAGTGATGGTCCCCCATCACACATCTGAAGAGACGTTTTGAGACGGAAGGCCCGGAGGCGCATGTGGGTTTCCCCCTTGTTTAGTGCTGTCAGAAGAAGGGAAGAGCATCAAAGCATCGGAGGCAGGCTGTTATCTCGACCTCGGCGAGGAGCTGTCGCAGATATAGGTGGAAGCGGTTAAAGTGATTTTAGGGGTCCGCGTTCCTCCTCGAAATCCACCACACACACACTTACAGCAGGGCACAGGTGCACGCGTCTGCTGGTATGCGCGTGTAAAGCCGTCATTACAAACACTCACACTCACACACACACGCACACACTCACTTCTGCTCTTTCTCACGGGCTATCACAGACCACAGGCGTCCACGAAGTGATAGTGAGCAATATGCTGATTTGTGGTCCAGTTTAAATACATAAAAAAGTCAGAGTAAGCTAAAGTCAAGTAGTTTTACATGAACACAGCACCTAATATTAATACTTTTTCTTATTTCTTTCTGTCTCACTCTTGTGCAGTACAGCCTCTAAAGTTTTATTTGCATTATCCTGGTAGATGTATTCTGCTGTCTGTGTCGTGGTGTAGCATTGTGGACTAGCTAGTGATTGGATTGTCACACCGGTTGAGGACGGAATATAACACACTGCAGTAAATCGAGCAGGATGTGATAAAAGGGTAGATGCTGATATTAATGAGAGCAAATTAGGAAAAGGAAAGCGCTGAAAGTGATGGCGTATTCTTGGTCCTCTGGGTGGGTGTGTTGAGGTTGACTGGTATTGTGTAAATGCATCAGTGCAGAAATGTATAAGCATTTTACCCTCCATTGAACTATAAATACATCATTTTTTAAATGAATGTTGTTTATTCATAAGATTTTCCTCAAGGTCAAGTAATTAGATTAAGCACGTCGACAAATAATCATTGATTCATAAAAGAGGGGAGGCTGTTGGCATGCAAGTAACTTGGATTTATTGTGAGGTGACTCGGCTTTACATTAAGCTGCCTGCCCGGGAAGCAGCATCCCCAAAGAGGGAGAATGAAATAAGGGGATTTATCCACAGACACTAATCATTCCCAACTTAGAGCATTGGCACAAAAAGGAAAGAATGTGTAAAGAGCCCAGGGACACAAAGACTTCTGGGTGATCAAAAGGAGAATTAAGGGTGACTTCTTCCACTGAGCTATTGTCTGTGTGTTTCATGAAGTATCACTCTCGGCAGAGGGAGGGGGAGATCAAGGATTTCTTGATTTAAAGAGCCTCTGCGCTTTTCTCTATCATCTTTTAATCCACCACCTCACTCTAGCCATCTCCCACCACTTTTTTTTTTTCATTTCCCTTTCTGTGAATAGATCCCTCCGTGCTACAGAGTTGGCGTGATAACACACGTTTGTGTGCATTGCAGAGATTTCCACATTCAAAAAGCTAAGAGCGTGGGGAGGACTGGGTGGGCTAGCTGCAGCTTTTTTTTTGTATGTGGTTGAAGGGCTGTTTCATGTGTGTGCTTTGGGGAGGGAGGGGTTTCAGAGCCACCAGGATAATGACCATGACAGCCGCCCAACAGACTTACCCCCCACTGTCCTTTTAAGTCCTTGTTTAAAGTTTGGCTTCAGCACCTGCTTTGAACTATGACAATGATTCCCGATCGCCGTGGAACTCCCAGGATTCTTCATCCTTTGGGCAGGGATATATGCACGGCCAAGGGGCTTCTGGTTTCACAAAGTCTTGTCCTTCTGACCAGTAGACAACATCTACTGTGCAGCAAAGACGAAGAGGTGAATGACACTGGAACAGTCTACAGAGCTGAGGGAAACGGAGTCAGGTGATAAAAGCTGAAGAAGGAGTCCAGAACAAGGAAAAAAAACTACACGACAACAGACACTCGTATTTGTACCAGAGCAGCTCAAAATACTTAAGGCAGTCTACTCTGTGTTGTTTAAATAAAGTATTGTAGTGACTCATGGTGTAATCATTTGTGAGGAGAGATGTAGGAAATCCCCGACATTGCTGCTTCTAGTCATGTAACAAATTGGCGTAATCGTTATTGTGGTTGAATAAAAATTGCGGGTAGGCAAACAACGTTTTTTTTTCTTTCCCTGTGGCCGTGCCATGCCCTTATGCTGCTACTCAAACAAACACTTGTCTCTGTGGTGAGTTTCGCTTTGCAGGAAAATTGAATTCAAATTGTCACTTGCTGCAAACCTCCAGGGCAAAGTGGGAGATAGTTTACCCCTGAGGAGCAAAGAGTGTGATGTAGTATTTCAACACTTAAATTTAATCCAAGAGAAGTTTAAATGGGAATAATATTAGATTTCAGGTATCTGTATTATTCTTGTATTTGCGTTGTTTTTTTCCTGGTTGCCGTTCTTGCACTTACTTGTTTAGAGCAGCTGTAAAGTTTTTTGAATCTTCAGTCTTGAACAGAGTATTCAAGGGACTTATGAGATATATCTATGTATCGTGAGTCAGACTAAGATTAACTTCTACAGAAATGGTGGAAAGGACAAAGTTTGGAGAACGAAAGGAGCTGATCGTGATCCAGGCCAAACAGGCTCCTCTGCAAAACATAGTGGAGGCAATGTCACTGGTGCCTCTGACAGTAGCAGCAGGATGAATTCAGAGATGTACAGAAACAGTTTGTCTAACAAATTAGAAAAATACTTCAGAACTAATTGGAAAAAGCTGCATTATGCAGCAAGACAGTGCAAAACAAAACGCACATAGGACTTCACAGGGAAGAAGTGCAACGTGTTGGACGAGTCAGTCACCAAACCTTGAACCCATTGAAGATGTCTGTCACCTGCTGAAGAGCAGCATCTCATTTATAGATGTGAAACCAGAACACCCAACACTAACCTGGAAAAGAAAAAGCTTCTTTTTTCACCTGAACGCAGCACAACAACTTCATTACAACACATATTTTTGAATTTTGTTCTGCAAGTAACATGCAGGGTTTAATGTGTCATTAATCTTCGTCTATTGCAACAACAGGGTAAAAAGAAGCAGTCTCGCAGCTTGTCCTGACACTTTGAAGGGTTAACTCGCACTTCCTCCTGATCCCATCTCTTCTGCAGAATTCACAACCTACATTACATTACATTAGCTGTTGCCTTTCCTCTCAGCCAGTCACTTCCTGCCCGGAGCAGAACTTGAGATAAGAGCCGACTTTCTCAAACAAACGTCTGTAGCTACAGACAGAACAAATTTCCCTTCTGAGCACTGTCTGAAAAACAAAATCCACAACTAACAAAAGATAACGCTTCAAAAAAACAAACAGTCGTGGCGGTAGGGGACGGCGGTTGCCCCGGGCAGTGTGTGGAGGAGATTTGTGACCAAACAGTTTGGGGAAGTGGAGATAAACAAAACAGACAACTTTCAGTTATCTCCAAGAACTCCATAAAAAAAAACAATCCTCTCCACTGCTATGTCCTTGAAAGGATCCAGAGAGATGTCCTGAGGAAATGCCATTTCCTTTCTGCTGGGAACAAGCCTGGGAGTGTTCCATCAGCAGGCCACTCCAGTGTGAGTTTACAGTATGAGAAAAGTACTCATGATGCTGGAAATACTGAGGCAGACACACTGTGGGAACCAGCATCCAGAGGAAAAAAGAGGGCACAAGAGCCCGTTACATATATTTATTTCTTATTTCTCTCTTTATTAGAATACAACTAGAAAATATCGACACAGTATTAAAAAAAACACAGGTGTTTAAAAAAACAGCTACTTAAGGCTAAAGTGACAAATACTGAGTGTGATCTCTGTAGAGGAATCTGGAGCTAAAGGACAAAAACAGGAGTGGAAGACCTGTCAAAACCTGATGAGAAGTTCCTCAGAGTTTCTTCACTGAGACACTGGAATACGTCCAGTAAGGACCTGAATACCTCAGTATTTGGCAGCTTCATCTGGATTTCAAGTCGATCCTTCCATAGCCCAATAAAAAACACCAGATCAGGATTGATCTTTGCGAAAGGAAAAAAAAGAGAGACATCAGAGCCTTGTTGAAAAATTGATCCAATAGTGGCTTAAGACTTTAGCACAGTACTGTGATGACATGCTGTAGATGAAACCTCTGTACAATAGTTCAGCGTATAAATCTTTAGTTAAGATCCACTTTCTGGCTTTTTCCAGAGCGTGAAACTTCCCTTAGGCGTCCTCAGCAGATGCAGTCTCCAAGATAACTTGGAGCAACTTCTATCAGCTGAGGAAAGATTGAGATGCAGTTGAATAATCCCTCAGAGTTAAGATTTAGTTTTGCCAAACTACTGTTTCCACAGTCAAGAATAAACTTTCACTCCTCTATTCAACGCTATTTTTAGCGAATACGTAGGATAATCTAGACGTAGACTGTATATGATAATATAAGAGGTTAACTCAAAATCCACTTTTTTGATCTTTCAACCATGTCTCACTGTCTTGCTCAGCAGGCAAAGTTTCCTCAGTTGCCACAGTTTTCTAGTGCCGCAGAGCTGTCTGAAAAATCTCATATCATTAGGACAAAGAGTCCTACAGAGAGTGATCACATCCAGCTTCTGCCTTGCTGCTTGTAGTTTGATAAATCACCATCAGGGGGCATGTGAGACAACCCTTCTGTGTGAACTGACGTGTGAAACGTTGAATAGAGGGATAGAGTGTCACCCTGTTTGTTTGCCTCCAATGTTTCTCGGCCTCTTTGTGAATATGAGCTTACAGCCACACGTTTGCGTGCAGGAACGAGCTCATTTGTCTTTGTGTGAATCTTTCTGGGGGGTGAAATGTGCTGCTTGTCTGTGCATGTGGACACAAGTGACTCCATCTGTGTGTGCGCGCGTGTGTGTGCAGCTGGTTGTGTTTTGTGTCTGTTTTATATATATGTGTGTGTGTGTGTGTGTGTGTGTGTGTGTGCGCCGGGCATTAAGCCCCATCTATTTACAGAACGGGGTATGTTTGGCCAATACTTCCTGACTTCCTTGCTCTTGGCAAACAGACAGACAGCTACAGTTTGTGTATTGTTTTAGAACGGTGGAGATTGTTGGTACTTGAAAGAGACTTGGGCCTGCTTGTGTTTGATTTATGCGGCGTGTCTGTTTGATATCGATCATAAACGATAACACAGCTGAAGGAAGGAAAACGCATCTCCTGTTGAAGCTCTGCTCTTTGATGTCAAGGTTGAAAAGAACAATGCTCTAAGGTACAGGAGCCTTTTCTCCATTACACTCCCAGATTTCTCTCATGTGTCAGACAGGACGGTAGACGTTTGCCAGGAGGAGGTCATTGTTGAGACGGGGGTGATGCATATTTATGTCATTACACAAAATGAGACGTGGTGTAAATATTTGTTTCCAGTTCCTCTAAAACTACAAGTGAGTGTGTTTACATTTTAAAACTGACTCTAAAAAAATGAAAATATGTTTTTTTTTCCCATTTGTATCCTTTGCATGAACCCTCCCCATCCCCAAACATCTGTGACCGACTCATTTCTGTAACCTGCTCACTCAATCTGACTTAAGTTAGGCTGAAAAGGAACTCGCCATCCTCAAACCTGCCACCAGTTTCTCCAGTGCTTAGTTAAAAAGTGTTGTACTAAACTAATGTTGATCACGTGTGTCAGTGAGCACGTGCGAGCCGACTCTTTGTTTGCGTTCGCTGTTACCATACTGGCCTCTGCTGGCACTCAACGAGTTTGCATGCTCATGAAATGATGCCATAAAATATGCAAAGACTGACTGATCCTCACAAGTTTTGTTTCTTTTTAGGTTTGACAAGCCATTAAAACCCCGCAATTTCACTAATTTCTAACTTGTGTCCTTTATGGTTGAGGTTTGTGTTAGAAGTAGAAAAAAATGGAAACCACATATTAGTCAAAGCAGACAGTGACAACAGCCCAAGACAAGCAAAGTCACAGCAATAAGCTCCATATCTTAATATATGTTCATATCGAATTTCTCCTCCCTGTATATAAACATCTCTTTGCTTCTCATAGAGCTTTGTTCAACCTGCCTCTGCAGAGCTTCTCTATATGACCTCCTCTGAACTGCAGCCCAATCCCCCCCCCCCCTCCACTCCGCCTAAACTAGAACCATGAAAAGCAGGTTAAAAGTTGGTGAAGTCACCCTTTAACTTTTATGTTCACTTGCAGGGTACTCTGGAAGTTATTAGGATCTGAAATGCATCCAAACCCCTCGGGCCCCCACAGGTCCAGGTTCACCGCTCTAATAATTAATTGCTTGTTTGTTTGGGAGGTTTTTTTTTATCTTGTGACCTGTTTTGACTCAACGTATAAAGTGAAATTATGGGGTTTCCCATCTGGTTTGTTGATGCATCTTGTCTAATTTTCTGTTGTGATTTTAAATCTGTGGAGACTATTTTAGTCTATTATTGCTTCCAATACTTTATTTAGCTAACGTTACTAATTGACACAACTCTACTAAAGGCACGATGCTAAAAAACACAATCACCTGATTTTGAAATATTGCACCAAAACAGTTAAAAAGTAGTCAGCAGATAAATGTTTTTCAAATGTTTTTTTTTATAGTTTTACCATAAGGACACACGTCAGCTATCGTGTTTCATGGAAACTTTAAAGTGTCTACAATATACAGTGCACATAAGGAGATAGCAGATTAATACAAACATGCAAAGATTTACGTTTTCTGATGTGAGTATCATCAATAACCAATTAGTACACAGGATTTAACACAGGCTGCTGCAATGGCTGCAGTGTTTGAAATAACACATTCCTCCTGTTAAAGTCAAATGAAAGCCCCCTTAGTTTGTTCAGATTGATTATAGGAGATTTGGAGTGCGTTCGCCTTTACACTGTGAGTCCAGAGACGAAGGACAGGAAATGAAATGTTTTACATTCTGCAGTTAAAATTTATGATGTGGAATTTGTGGCACGACAGTTGTGTTATTGGGCTCGTTCTGGACACGTGCTTTGCCTTACTTGAGAGATGGCGTAAATTTCCATATAGGGACTTATTCTTTTAAAACGAATCACTTAGAAATTCTTACAAGATTATATCTGACGTTCAAGCACACTGCAGAGGAGTATGAAAGTTATGAGCCATCTTAAGATGCTTACTAAACACTGTAGCTGCTACTGAGGATGGGTGTGTGTTTGATTTTGAAATAGTGACTGATGAATGTAAGAGAGAAGCACTTTCCCAAACAGGCCACAGAGTCCCTCGGAATGAAGTCTTAGAGTTTTTTGCGCCTTGCTGAATGTGTAGTTTTAGCAGAGAGAGTTGAGACAACATAGTTTTTATATGAACCACAGGTCAAAGCCAAAAAATTCTTAATTCTGTGAATTTAATCTGCATACTTTAGCTATCCTCTGTAGTAGTAGTTATCAATCTTAAAAACCCCAACAAAAAGCTGAGGAATTTCTCCTGGGGCACCGTGTGTGTGTGTGTGTGTGTGTGTCACCCTCCAGCTCACAGTGTCTCAACCTGCTCTGTAGCAAAAGCTTTAACAAATAGTTGTCACACATGAAAATTTAGCTATGAAAACTATGAATACAGGTGATGTAATCTTTTTTTTTTTTTAATAAATACCTCATGTAAGCCTTTCATGGTACAGTGAGTATTATTATTATAATGTTTGGTGTGATGGTAACAGCGTGACTGAGCAGAAAAAGTAATGGCACTGTACAACAACAAGCATAATATAACAATAAGAGTCATGATCTTTCAGCCTCACTCGCCAACCATAAGCCAACATACAGAGATTAATCTTTCTTTCTACTGTATATTGACTGTGTAGTAAACCACTGATGTGTAGGGACTGACTGACGTATGTTGCATCTATATGAGCATTTATGAGAACTTTCAGCTTTAACTAACACATCCTACATTTAAGATACCATGTTCTAAGTTAAGATTATTATGTTCAAATGATACTAAACGATATCACTGATGTTTCAGTTGGAAATAAACCTAAAATAAGAGAGATGCAGTAGATCCTAGTTAAATCATTATAGCTCCTGTCTTTGCCACACTGACACAGCACCAAGTTTTTAATCCAACTTCAACTGAAAAGAACAAACCTTCTGTCTGGTGGGTGAAGAATGTGAAGTCAAAGAAAGGTCCTGATGATGTTTTGGCTGCAGACTATCCAACTTACTGTACATCAATCCTGCAGGCAGCTCTGCGGAGTTTTGACTGGACAGCAGACCCCAGACTCACCCCAGTGGGAATGCTGAGGGTCTGGCCTGCTCTGACATCCAGGTTACCCCGTGCTGCTGAGGCCTCTAAGCTGTAATTAGGGAGAGTCGGAGAGAGAGAGACAATCTCTTGCACACGCACAAACACAGAAACGGACATAAATGGGCTGAGACACAGATTCACATATGTTTAATTCAGACATGTAGAGGCAGAAACACACACATGCATGGACAAAGACACACGTGCATGCACATAAACACCAAAGTAACAAACCCTTTAGTACAGACTTGTCTGCACACATGTAAGAACACACAAATACATTAAGACACGCATGCCTTCAGACGTACACAGAGATTTAACACACACTCACAGGTACCCCCACACACACATGCCGAGTAGCTGCCAGCACTGTCATAAATATGTCAGCTCAATTAATCAAGCGGTTCCCCTGGGGGGCTGCTGGAGCCAGCCTCAAACCCCGCTGATGTGCCCCCAGTGCCGCAGAGCACTCCCACAGGGCTTTAGAGCTCGCTGCTCCCTGGAGAATGACAGGAGGAAATAACTGTTTCAACTGCAGAATGCGACCAGAGTCCCATGTGTGACCTTTCTGCTGTGCGCTTTGAGAGTAGAGAGGCAGCGAGATGCCGAGTGATGGGCTGAGTGCAGAATCCACTTTAGCTTCTTCACAGTCAGGGATGTAGAGGCTGTGTTACTCTGTGTGTAATGTGTGTCTTCTCTTCAAGCAAATGAGAAAAATTCTGCCAGTGCGCATTGTTTCATCTTCAGACTTCAATCAACATCTACTTGTTTCAGACTATTTTGACAACTGAGTCTAATTATTTAAAGCTAGAATATGCAACTTAAGCTGGCGCCCTCCCTCCCCTCGACCTGCTGCTCTCTGCACAGTGCGTCAGGTAGTTCCCATTATGATGTTTTAATAAATGAGGAAGCTACCAGTCAAGCAGAAACACTGTAAATTCTAGGACAGGGTGAGCCTCAGCTCTGACTGAGCTCAGAGAGTCTGGGTCACAGGAAGCTTCAGCAGCAACACTCCACATGTCTGTTGTAAGAGAAGTAACCAGCCTCATATTTAGTGGATGATTTTGCACAGGGGAAGATTGACAAAAATGACATGGTTTCATTCAAGGTTTGCTGGTAAAGTTGATAGTATGAAGTCAACATTGTGGTTATGTCAGTGTGTAGCTGTCGCTTATTTTAGATACAGTTTAAACTAATTATATTCCCTATATATTAATCCATTTCGGGGGGTGCCGGAGCCTATCCCAGCTATCTTCGGGCGAGAGGCGGGGTACAGCCCGGACAGATCGCCAGTCCATCGCAGGGCCGACA
>JAUYWH010000002.1:20003947-20030537 GCA_034779795.1 Ctenopoma multispine
CCAATCAACCTGACATGCATGTCTTTGGACGGTGGGAGGAAACCGGAGTACCCGGAGGAAACCCACGCAGACACGGGAAAGGCACCCGGCCGACCCCTGGAAGCTGAGTTGAAAACTTCAAATGTTTCCAGACAAATTTCCTAATCCCTGTGGAGCCGGTGTTCGACACACAGCGAATTGGAAACTTTTCACCAATTTTTCACTCACTTTATCGTCTCATTCAGAAACTCTGCTGGTTAAGATGAACCAGTTCCCTCTTCTGATCTAGTGGCTCATGGTGCATGAATGTTTAAGGGGTTGTTGCATTGATACTGCACCTCTTGTTTGTGTATTGCAACATGTCAGTGGTAGATGCTACTGTGGCTCCACTTAAAGAGATGAACTGTTGACAGATTTTCCTCACAATCTTTTATCGCCGTGGGGTCGAAACTGTTGTGCTCTGTAGCGTCTTCCAGATGGCAGTTACGCAAACAGGTGGTGGAAAGGATGTTCACTGTCTTTGATAATATTGCACCTGTGAATGTCCTCTGAAAAGTTGTTTCATTTTATGGTATTACATTATCCACGCATCTGTTAGAAACATTTGAATGTTTAAATCCTGCTGGGTAGCATAGTAACGGCTGCATGTGACGTTTTCTGACAGTGTAAAAGACGAAACTCTGCTGTGTATGACATCATCTTCTGTGATTAATCCTTACTTATCAGATCAAAATTGCAGAAAGTTGGAAAAAAAATCGATGACAAGAAAGAACGAAAATCTTTTAGAGGATGCTGATGCTGATGGACAGTTTTAATACAGTGCTCCGGATATAAACATTACTGTTAATTTTGTGTCAGTCATATGTCGAGGATATGGTCAGAACAAGTAGCTGTTGTAGTTCCACTTCCACTAAAAAGAGCGAGCGACTTTTATAACTCTTACCACTATTGACTATTAATATTGGCGAGTCGTTCCATGAAAAGAGTGGTGCCAGCAATTTTCTTGTAAATATCTTGAAACTGAAATTAAATAAAAGAAACTGAAGTAATGAAATATAATTAATTCCATATAATGCTGTGTTTTCAAAACTGCACTGATGTCTTTGTATGTAAAATAATGGCTAAATTCCAAAGAGCTTTGGAATTACACTCAGTAATGTTTTTTCTTAAGATTCAGTAAAGAATTACATAACACCAAGCATTTTTCATGTAACCGTAATAAAAGTCAGGAAAAGGAGAGAAAGTCAACTTACTGTTTGAATCCTCTGAACTGCGGCGGAATCAGTCACAAGAGTAAACATGAAATAAAGCCAGTGTCCTCTTGAGTGAGGCATTTAACCTTTGGCAGTACGTGGTTGTGGTCAGACACAGCAGGTGGATTTGGGAGTGTGTGAGAGAGGAACTACAGCAAATCTAATTGCTGAGCCAAGAGGATGTTCTGACCTTTTCTGACATTTGTGAACAGCCAAGCGGTCTGGAGCTGTCAGTCGGGCCACGTGTGAGTCTCATTTTCACATTAAACCAGCAGATGGCAGGAGTGCATTGCTCTGACTTGTGGCGACTTCCTGTACTGAAGGATGTGGGCGCTGTGCCTGACTGCCAACTCAGGCATTATCTCACCCCAGTTTGATTCCATTACACAGGCAGAGGAGGAAAATAAGGCTGACTCACAGCGCTGCTGCTCTCTGTCAAAGAATTAAGCTTTCCTTAAGACTGAATGAGACGGGGCTTCACTAAGTTTTCACTTCACAATCAGCAGCACCTTTGTAAAATGATAATAAGAGGCAGGCTAAACACCAGGTCATGGTGATGGCAGTAATCATATTGGTTGTCAGTAATCAGCTTGTTCAACTTGACTTCTCTTTCTTTTTATCTCCAGTATATTAAAGGATCTGGCTTTTTATCATCTCGCGCAAACGTTACGAGCCTTAGCTGATGTAATCTCTACCGATTTCAGGGGTTTAACTTGGAGTCAACTGAGTGAAGAGAATGACGACGCATATGAGTACAGTATGAGTACAGAGACGGGAAAAGGATTCAAGATAAACCTCCACATAAACCTTGGTCGCCTCAAATGTATTGTAGTAATCTTAATATTTTATAAACCATCCGATCTGACCATTTTCATGCTGAAGACTTTATGTATTTAATAGTTTCCTTGTACTCAGCACTGAAAACAAAGCCTTTGCATTTTATCTGTGGGCAATGAAACCGAATAACTGAATAAAACTTCATCTGAACAGACACAAACTGTAATTGAACCATCTTATAAAGCTAAATGGAAAGATTAACTGTGACTACAGAGAGGAGTCTGTGATACAGTAGACAGATGATGCCAAGCAGTTGAAATCCAACTAATAATGTGCTTTAATGTAATCATCTTTTTTATGATTGCTGTCTTACTATATCTGACACCATCAGAATCTTTGATGATTAACCTCGCCCATCTTGTGCTCAGCACAAATGTTTTGACCCAGGTCTGTCATCCCTAGCTGTCATCTCTTTCTCCGTTTTGTTATACTGTATGTGCAATATGCACGGTCTCTGGAGAAACCAAGCAAACCACTGCACACTGTATGTCTGTGTGTGTGTGTGTGAGTGTGTGATAAAGAAACACGTCATCCTTCATCGCGTTGTGCAACAAAAACCCAGCTTGCTTCTGTACGTTTTGTAGATGCATTTGCATCATACATTACGAGCTATCCTTACAACCTCGATTCAGATGAGGAAAAAAATCATCTAAAAGTGTTTTAATGAAAACAGCAAGATAATATTTTTTAATACACATGAATGAACCTCATTGTTGCCAGTGTCATGTCCCTTTATCACCGCGAACACTGTAATCTACGGTCTGGCTGCTGTAAATGCTTTGACTAATGTTTGCTAAAAACTTCAGCGTCCAGCCTTTTTATGAAATCAAATATTTATGAACAGTTTTAATTTTTCAAAAGGAGCAAATGAGTGGCTGTAAAAAAAAAGGAGTACTCACCACCTCTTTGTAAGTTTTTGTCTTTTAATGGAAAGAAGAAACACAGTAGTGTGTGTAGCGCCTCCCTGAGGATAAACACTGAAAGTATTGGAACAATCTTACAACCTTTTAGCATTATATTTTCTATTTATGTTCTTTTCTTGAGCTGCTAAACTTTATTTCCAGGAAATCATTCAGTCTATTCTTTTTTCCTATGACCACCGTTTCTTTCCTTTCAAGCAATTCAAGTCTAAAATTGCCCACTGGAATGATTCCATTACAATGCATCATTATCAAGCAACACACCAGAGCAGCATTTCACTAAGAAGACCACATACTGTTTGAAAAAGTCAGCAGCTAGCAAGTGGTCTGTGGTGAAGGAAACCGGTTCTTAAAGCCAATTTAGTACTCGAAAACCAAAGAAAAGAGTGGATGTGGCATTACCTGACCAACAGGGTGCTCGGCTAATCAGGTGACATATAAATCTACCAACAGCACATTGCATTATATTTGATGGTCTGGTTGCCTGTTTCATCCAGAGGAGAACATGCATGAAGAATCAAATAAAACTATAGGATGTCATAAAATAAAGAAACAGGCACATTAAAAATAATAAATCGCTCAAAAACTACCATGAAAAACAAAAACAAAGCACTATATTACATTCTTTCCCTGCCTGCAACAGTGAGGTCACCAAATATTTTCCATCTTTAAAACAGTTATGGAAAGAATACACTGTATGATTAGAAACAGATACCCAGATCATTCTACTGCTCCTCCTGATTAATTTCAATGTGTCAGACCATCTATTAATCTTCAGTGTTCGTGGCTCTTTACAGGCCAGCTGCACATGGAGAGGAGCCCATGTAAGGTTTACGATCACTGCAGCGATGTCTCCCACTCTCCTGCACAAGACACTGAATCACTGATTCTGTATGATGACACCTGTTTTCTTTTTAATAGCAACACTTGAATTAGGCCTGTCGCTTCACAGTTACATAATGTGACAGGGAGTCAGTGGTACAGTTCAACTCCACACACGAATATGTTTGTGTGTGAGAGAATATCAAGCTTCTATGACAACGTCAACCAAGTGCGAGAGTCCCAGAGTGAAATATCACACGTGAGTCACTGCTCCTGCTGCCATTTTCTGTCTGACTAAGGTTTACATGACATTAGGCAGCTGCACAATTGCTTTTTGAAATCAAATTGGTGCCACCAGAGTGCAGTGAAATATTTCCCACCTTTTGACCTGTTTGCTGGGGAACCACGTGTGTGATCCTTTGGACAACATCAGCTATTCCCATGACATGAAACAGTGTTGGAAGTTTAGCATTACATACTGATAATGACAGATCTTAGATGAACCTGAACCTTAGATGAACAGTTGTCTTCCATATTGGTAAAATCTACTGTACATCTGATTTAATAGAAACCTGGAGGCATTTGAGTGATGCTGGGCCAAAGGGGGAATGCTTTACCCTAAGACCTGTGCATGGATGGTTTATGGGTTGTTCCTGACCTTCCAAACAAATTTACTTTGTCCTTAGCTGAGGAAAACACTTTGTGTCTTCTTTCAATCCACTGAAAGTGGCTACACCCCTTTCTTAACTTGTAAATTAACTTGTATTTATGTGTAATTGTTTGAACTGATGATGTTGGAATCTGTATTTGTTTATAAATTGCTTCAAGAGACATTCCTGACTGTGTAAACCTACCATAACTTTCCCATTGTGTGTGTTGCTCAATTCAATGAGTGCTGTTAAACAGACTATTTTTATATTGGCACAGTGAAGCTACCAGCCGTAGTCAATCACGATCGCTAAAAGAAAGTTAAGAGGGTTTGGGTTTGGCAAATTAGAAATCACTTTCAGCACCACTGAATTAATAATCTGTCCTTGATATTTCTATATTTTTGACTGTGTATGTACATAATCTGGTTTATTTAGTAAACCACACTTTATGTACTGCATGTGCAGTAATGTCACGGATATTTACTTTAAAGCCCCGTGTGTTGTTTGACACAGTACAGCACAGTTCCTACAGAGTTTCAGAATGTGATTGTGCCAAAAGAGGAACAAGCTAACAAACATCGTGTTTGTACTGACCTCCAGTGGCTGCTGGGTGTTATTACAGCTACGGCAGGAGAGGCTGCTGACTACAGTCAGACTTAATCATCCTTAGACATAAAACTTAAAAGACGGCAGGAAAATATTACTTTTGAGCCTGGTCTAGGCTGACATTTTTGTAACATAAAAAAATAACATATATATATATATGAACTTCTCAGTTTTAATCAATCTAAACATCATTAACACTTATTCACATAGTAAGACTAACTCTAGTTTTAGACATACAATATATTGCCAAAAGTATTGTGAAGCTTGACTTTACACACGTGAACTTTAATGGCTTCAACTGTTGTTGGAAGATTGTGAGTTCCTCCACACCAAACCCGCTCACCAATATCTGTGTGGACCTTGCTTTGTGCACTGAATTCATAGATTTGTGGATGTGTCCCAATACATTTGGCAATATAGAGTATCTCAAGGTCAATATTGACTAACTGAATACATCTGATAGCAATTCCTGAGAGTGTCACAGCACAGGGTTTGAAAAGCTCTTGCAAATACCTACTGGACCTTCTGAGTTGCTGTGATTTATCTGAGTGACGGGCAGTGCATGCTTAAAATTTCTGCATACAATCACAGCACGGGTAAGACTTTTACCTTGTAAATTTAAGAACAGCAATTTTATTCACAGAGCGCAAGGTCTTTTAAATTCGCAGTCCCTTTAATAAAGACAAACCCTAAAGGAAACAGTTGTAACAGATCCAATATGTGTAAATAGAAGCTATATTTTTATATTTAATGGATAGTGTTGAAGCTTAATGAAACAAGCCATAACACTTTCCTAAGAAATTACTTTTAACCTGCATTATCATCAAGCCAGCGTGTCTTTCAGCTGGCACTGACACCCCCATCATTTGTCAAGCTGTATCGATTGTGTGTCTGTTTGCAACCGGCATCTGACGACGCCTGAAGAGATGAGACGTGTCACCATCTTCCTTGTGCCTTCTCCACAGGGAGGCGAGGTGTTGACCTGTCACTTTGCACCACGTGCCTGTCATTATGTCTGAGTGGGGAAACTGCCACACGTCTGCTCGTCTGACCAGCTCTGCTGAGGTTCAAAGGCTTCAGGGAATAAGTCATTTCAGTCTGCCAAATGGATTTTTATAATAGAATTTTCAAGGGCAGTGGAATAGTGAATAAAGAGCACTGCTGTATGAGTATATTTTGTTTGATGTGAGCTGATCACAAGTCTAACCGCAATCGCAAGACTTCTAGTCTGCCCGGTCTAATGAAAGGTCTTGAAATGAGCAGTGTCTTAAAATACAAATCCTACAATATATGTTCTGTGCATGCCAAGTGAGTTAGGGCACTTTCATTTTCTTACGTGCATGAACGATATCCATATTCCTCTCTTTACCTGTATGGGTTCAGAGTTTGGACATCTTGGATGGAGTTTGGAAGCTTGGAGTAGAACCGCTGGTCCTTCATACGGGAAGAAGCCACTTGAGGTGCTTTGGGCACCTTAACAGGATGCAACCTGGGCGCCTTCAACTGGAGGTGTTCCGGGAAAATCCAATTGGGAGGAGACCCCGGGACAGACCCAGAACACACTGGAGAGATTATATATCTCATTTAAGCTGGGAATGACTTGGGATTCCTTGGGAGGACCTGGAGAAGGTGTTTGGGGTAAGGGACGTCTGGGTCAACTAACTGAACTTGCTACCACCACAAACCAACTTTGGATAAGCTGTGGAAAATTAATAGATGAATAAATAATATTGGATCAGGGTCTAGAGCCAATCCTGGCTGACACTGTGAGCTTAGTGAGGTACACCCTAGACCCTAAGTTTGCTAATCTATCACATGGCTGATACACACTGCCAATTAATCTGCGTGTCTTTGCATCATGGAGTTTTCTGAACTCAAACTTTTACCATACCAAAATACACCTTCTCTAACATTTTCTTGTGATAACCACTTTGTATTTATAATGGAGAAACTACATCTTCACATTATTCATATTAATAATGTGCTATCTGAAATTCAAAGCTGTCATATTAATTTTAATGAAACCAAGTAGCAAAACTGAACTGGTTTCATCACAAAACTAGACTTTAATTAGCCAAAGCCTGAACTGAAAATCCACTATTTACTATTACTAAATTTCTATTGTGAGAATATGTCTGTGAAGATTCTATTGTGAGAAGCTTTTGGTAATAATTACCATCATGGTGAACCCTGAATAACTGAAGCTATTTTGCCATCTCAAACTCAGTTTTAATATAAATTACAATATTTCTGTCCCTTTTTCCTAAGATAAATAATCAGACAAGTAATAGGTGTCTTTCAGTATCCCAGAAAAGTATGAAGGCCTCTCCTGACTGAGGAAATAAGCTGTCTGGTGAGCTCAGTCCTTGAGTTTTTCTAATTACCTTAATGCACATCCAAGCAGAAGACAAAGCATTGACTGCGCGGTCTCTCCTGGTGTATTTCTGCAAAGGAGGAGAAACAGAACCATATAAATACAGACTTTTCCAACAGTAGTAGTTGGACTTGTGCTCAGCAGTTCATCATCCATTGTCCTCAGAGTTGTACAGTGTAAGTTCACTTAGCACCAAATGCTTCCTGCCTCTGAGTTTGCCCATTACAATTAACTATGTTCATTTTTAATGGATTTAGAACACAAATCATAAAACTCCCTCACAACGACAGGCACTAAGACCATTCATTTTCAACACACATTGCCAGCTTAATCCCTCACCAACGAAAGTAACATGAGCGAATTTGACACCAGTCGTTATATCACTTGCACAGAAAGAGACACTTTGCCAGGCACATCATCACATGTCGGCCTGAATCACTTTCCTCTCCAGCCATTTCCCACTGTGCCCAGATCAGCTCTCCATCTTGACACTTGCTAATGTCCCCTCTATCCCCACTGAGGCTGTTCTCCCTTGGTGGGGCTACGATTGTCTCCCTGAGGCATGAAAGCTGCTCTCCAGCTCATGTCAGCTGCTAAAGTTAAGACCCGTGGCTGCTGTAGTGTCAGTGTCGCCCTGAGTTAGCTAGGTCTGCAGAAAGGTGCTGGAGGTTTTTTCCTCTCTCTCTCTGGGGCTGCACATGTCTGTGCAACAACACAGCTACTGTAGGTGTGAATTTGCACTCGGTGATGTAAAATCAAGTGAAAATGCAACTGCAGCAGTTGAAAATGATCTCAGGACTCATACTAAACAACACAAACGTGTTGCTAGCTCTTGCCTGGTTCAAAATTGGTTCAAATTGGGCAAAATCTAAAAACTGGTTTGCTGTTCCATGGGCTAGAGAGCCACTGTACAGTACAGAGTTGATGCCTGAAACCAGTTTTGATGTCTGTGAACCGGTTCTTTGGCTATCGAGACGCAAATAATGTCAGTGGTTTGGAAATGTAGCACTAGTTCCGAACCAACCCTGGACCTGGCTTGGTGGAAAAAGGGTCTCAGTGATCTAATGGACGACTGTGACTCAGCTGGTAGAGCAGGTTGGCGGTTCAATCCCTGGTTTGACTATCCACATGTTGACATGCCTTTGAGGAAGACGCTAAAACCCAAATTGCTCCTGATAATCAGGCAAATGGTGCCGTGGCTGTGTGTGTGGGGGAATATATACATACCATAAATTTAAACCAAACCATCCAGCATTCAAATGTGTTTTCACATGCTGAAAGTAGCAACTGCACCAAGCACAATTGCTATGATTACCCAGGCAGTGGTTAAGCTGTTAACCCATTGGCCTGGTAGCTCAATGGCTTAAGCGTCAGACTGGGATGCAGAAGGTCGCAGGTTCAAATCCCAGCCTGACTCCTAGCCCATCCCCTACCAGGTGTGTCCCTGAGCCAGACACTCATCACTAGCTCCATGTAAGTCGCTTTGGATAAAAGCGTCTGCCAAGCAAAGTAAAGTAAACTGTTAACCATAACTATGCTTGAATTTTTGTTGCCTGAAAGCCTACAAGACACAAACTTTTACAGGGATCGACGTGATGAGTCAGCCAGTCTGCAGATGCAAGACAAACAGTAAAAATTTGTAACCATTAGCCAAACAGTGGCTGGTGATATAGTGAAGCGATGAAGCACTGCAGTCAGAATATACTTAACTACTGGTCTAAAAGAGTAACTGTATATCTTATTTTATGCTTGACTGTTTCTCTGTTGGTGACTGACGACAACTTTCACCTGCTGATGTACTTCATGATCTGCTGAGTGCACTGCACTGCATGAGGAGTGAAACATGGTGCACAGTGCTTCTGTTATACACTGTCTCTCATTGCAAACTGCTTTCGACAAATTCCTATTGTCTACCATGGTCAGCTGGTAGTCTTTCATTTCTAAATATTCATTATACTGTGTGTGGAGATCAGATTTAATATCCCAGACACCAGTGTCTTGCTTTTTTATTATTTATACCTTTCTATAACTTTTCTTGCCAGATTGCTTTCTCATTAGTCTGCCCACATTTAATTCTATTCACATCCACTAAGGCAAGTCACACTGTTGCACACCATGCAAGAGTTTGGCTGAGGGGCTGGTTTGATAAGTGATGGTGCGAGGAGTTAATGACCCCATAACAATAAAAGTTGTTCTGGTTTAACCTGCAGTCATAATGGCCTCAATCTTTTAAATGGGACGTAATACCTGCTTCTATATCAAGCAGCACTGAACACTAAATCTTGCAGACTTTAGAAGCGCTAACATCTAACCCTGTGTTGCCATGTTTTATGTGCTCCCTTTAACCAAATATGTAAATAAGGTCTATTAGTATGCTCAGTCATATCTGCTAGAAGAGTTCAAAGACAAAAGAACCCCAATCCATCAGTATGCATTATGAACTTCTGCTCAGCTGCCTTCCCTGGTGAAGACACAGAGTTCATCTAAAGATTGTTTATGAAAGTTTTATATCACTTTTTCACACAATGAATATTTTCTGAACCAGATCCATGCGGTAAGGATAGAGTGTCTCACAGTCAGTTGAAAAAGTGAAATCCTGGTACGGTTAGACTGTCTGGCATTTAACTTAAAAATTTTAAAGTAGAAATTTCCCTAATGGGAGTATTTAAATTGTTCAACACTCATTCAAGATGCAGTGTCAGTTCAGTCTATTTTAAACCTTGGGTGTACCTTTTCAAACCAGGCCACCCTGTCACTGGATTTATTTCATTGTTTTTGTCTTCTGTCAATATTTATGATACAGTTTATTGGGCCACACCCCGTACTGTGAGGCCATGGTGACACAAATGCAACTCAAAAATGTACCACATCTAATGGAGTGTTTGATCCATAATCCAGTGTAGTGCCTCAGCCTCAGTGGGCCCTGCTTGCTCTTTTCTTTCTGTTGAAAGACATCTCTTTGTTGTGTGGAAGGTCTAGCTCCTTGTGTGGTTGCGCCAAATGGAGCAACATGATACACTCCTACACTTTTCTGCACAATGACAAAACATCAAGATATAATCACATGCAAGCTATCGGCCATAATTACTCCTCACAACTACTGTACACATCCTCTTTTGCTGCATATCCATGCATTGTAAACAGAGTACTGCCTTTGTGGATGGGCTTGTGCTGCCTTTGTGGGACTGGATCAGTGCCATGCGGTAATGGAAAAGGAGAGTCAAAGACCACTCCGGCCTTCTGCAAGGTCTTTGTTCCTGCTATTGTCGGCAAACGCCTGCCAGTGATCCTGCGGCCACATGGAGTAATCTTTTGTGTCTCTCAGGGGCATGGTATTGTGGCAGTTTGTTTGAATGATGATGAGATGAGATTTTTTTTATTCTGTTTAATCCTGAAGAGTGAAATTTATTTGTGAAATATCAGAAATTAGTGTGAATTAGAGTGAAACTTGCAAAACAACCAGTTTTTCACTAAAACCAGGGCAAACATTAGCTACAATAGGAGAGCTTGAAAGGCACTGATTATTTTTTCTTCCCTATTTTCCTTAGTTTTCTTCACTGTATGTGTATTTCCTGTATCATAGAATACTTGTTGACATACATGCAGTACATGTACTGTATATGTTTATATGGGCTCCATACATCCATCTTGATTTTCATTTTTAAGTAATTTTTAAACCTTATGCCCTTTGCTTGTCTGCGTCTCTTTGTGGTGACCCATGTTATTAACACATCAGTCAGGCATGGTGACCATGTGACAGCTCACCTAACCCCTCGGAAATAAATTATTAATGTGGTGGGTATCTTTAATTCAGCTCCTGCCACTTATGTGGAAACTATCTCAAGGAGAACAGCAATTAAGATGCTTTGTTTTAAGGGACCGCAGGAATTTACAGAGTAAAACATCCTGCACACATCCATGTTCTTTAATCTCACACATGCACACCTGATAAAAACTCCGGAACCATTAACAACAATGTGACCTCAACTCTTTATCCTCCACTGTCCAGAATTTCCCGACTGGGTTCAGAGCTCCAGTGATGGAATGCTTTTCATCGAGATTCGCGCATGCCAAACTTCCCTTGGACTGGACGTATCTGGGTGGCAGGTGCCTTTGTGCTCACTAATTAGAAGCAGCTTGGTCCAGCATGCCTGTATGCTTAGTGGATCCACACAGAATAACCTCGTCCCAACCTTGCCTCATGGCACACAGCAGTGTAAGAAATTAAAGCTCTGGCAAGGACCTGTTAGCTACGAGCCAGGATGTTTGTCTAGAAAAGCTTTTCTCATGGTATTCATACTTAAATTATCTTGCTGGACCTGTAATGTTGTCTTTCTCTACGCTAAGTCTGGAACTATTCATTTGCTTCTCTGCAACAACTGTTCCCATTGTTTTCTTTTGAAATGTGCAGAGATATATATTGAGTTAGTTTTGTAATAACAGTAACCAGTAATGCATTTTACTAAGATTCCAGAAATTGCGGTTGTAACCCCTATAGCTGCCTGCAGTGCTATTAGTGCAATCCCATCAGCTGTGTTAGTGCTGATATTTCATGTTATTGTAAATGTAGCAGTCAGTGTGGCTTTGCAGACATTTTAGCGGTGGTTTGACAGATGCTGTATGTAGATGATTTAAACAAATGGGACACACTGTAGCTTTCAGAAATTCTCAATATGGCTGACCCTGAATTGCTGGGAGGCTACTACGATTGGTTTTTAACACTTGGCTGCTTGTGTTCATGGCCTACGCATTATGATTTAAATAGAGTCAGCAGAAGTAATTGACCAAACCTCCTAAGAAATGAATCAGTTTTGCAGTGTAGATAGTGGTAACCTTTGCAGTGTATAAAAACCTGCTTCTGAAGCACAATAGATGACACAGGATGTTGTTAGAGCACGATTGTGTTATCATGGTATGCAATAGATGTACTTTAGTAATATCAGTATAACTTTAAGTCTAAGGAAACTGAGCTTTTTCAATATGTATTTAAGAACTGAAGAGTGTAATCTGTGCACTGTGGTGCTGTCATCTATCACAGCGATAGAGGCCTTCCACTTTGAAAGAATCAAAGGCAATGCATTCATTCAAATATTAAATTTTAATCAACTCATTAAAACATAATCTATTGTGCACTCACTCAGTTCCCAGTGCCTGAAGGGGCATATTGTGATCTAAGAGCCAACAGAATAACAATTAATTGTGCATCCTTATAAGCTGCAAATTCAGACGTATCTGGTTCGTGCAAGGGGCTGCAATAGCAAGAATCTGGGATAGGGATGAAAAAAAAAAGAAGAAAAACTCACAAGATGGTTCTCTTTTTGTAGGTCAAGATTTGCAGGTTTTGTGTCTGGAGACAAATATTTTACTAACTGACAGCAGCGCCTTGGAAAACATCTTGAGTGCAGAGCAACTTTTGGATGCACGAAGCTGTGAACTCTGACACAATTTCTCTGGATCCCTCTTGGCCACGCATTACTTGACCACCTGGCCACCTTGAGCCAACAGGAGAGGATGAGGGAGGTGTGTGGGGGAGAGGGGAGGGCGGATATTGAGAGAGTGTGCTGCACAACAGCGTCACCCTGGGTTTAATTGGGAGAGCTTTGGCATTTTTCCGAAATGAAACAACGGGGGGAAAAGGAAATGCAATTACACCCACAGAGAAATGTGTCAAACAGTTTGCAAGCTCTCTCGCCTCTGTAATGAACAGTTCCCATAGCCGAAGGCACTCAGGGTGGCTTGTTTCACAAAAGGTGTGAAGTGAAGCCTCTGTGCTGTGAGGTTTTGAGAGAGACGACAGTGCTCTTCGGGCTCGGTGAGGGCGAGATAAATAGTGAACAGCCATGCTATCTGTAACAGCCATCACCATCTGGTCCTGTCGTACTGAGGAGACAACATTAGGATGACGCGGAAGTTGACAACAAATCTACCTCACATTTGTTGCTGGTGTGAGCAGCTCCTTTAATTAACGTAAACACATCATTTAGCAGGTGATGAGATATTAATAGCCAATCAAAAGAGGTACAGATTAGACAAAAATGTCTCTTTGAGGGTTGTAGAAAGATCCTCAATAAGCTGTCGTTGTGCACTGTGTAATTGTCTCTTATCTTTAAATGGCATGTTGCATGCTGGGATAATGAGCAACTGTCACTCAGATGGCTCTGACATAAATGTCACAGTGATGAATGAGAAGGTTGAGGGAGGATAGTGGTGCTAATGGAAGCTTCTTCACAACACTTGCATGTTGTTCTTGCCTTTCAAACAAAGGCTAAACAATAAGGGTGTCTTGTTGTTAGCTGAATAAAAAACAATTGTGTGCACTTCATTCTTTCCATTGCTGTATAAATGTATTTATCTGCTAGTGTTTGCCTTTGTTCCATTCATCTCCATCTGTTCCCATCCACTTATCTGCGTCCAGGTCACCATGGCAGCAGACTAAAGAAGGTGTCCCATGCATCCTTCACTATGGTTGCATCTGCCAGCTCTTCCTGTCAGGTCCCAGTGTGATCCTGGTAGATATGCTAACGTCCAAAATGTTCTGCCTAAAGGTCTGCCTAATTCTCAACAGAGAGGATTCTAGGAGACGTCTTAATTAAATGCCCGTCCCACCAGGCTATCTGCCAACGGTCTGCTTTCTACACAAAGCAGCATCAGCTTTACTCTGAGGTTCTTTCAGATGACTAAACTCCTGTGTCCATATGCCAGGACATTGGCAAATGTGATACCTCAACTTCTCCTTTGGGGAAGTGACTCACTTCCAACCTAAACTTTAATGTAGCTTCTAGAAGCAAGCTATTGTTTGCTGAGTGTGTGCTAGGATAGGAGCACTGCACATATAGGTGCTCCTGCTCACACAAATGAAGGTCCGCCCACTATTACCTTCAAGATAGAGCACACACATGCCACACAAGGTCAACCCCTCCCCTAACGGGCCAGGGGCCAGGTCACAGCTTCTACACAATTTTCCACCTTTAGTTAAGTTTAAGTTTTAAGTTTCTCTCGTTGATTGAGAAAAGTAACAGGCAGAAAGTTACAGGTTTCAGTAAAATTAATTAAACTGTAAATAATTAATAAATAATACATGAAACATCTTTCTATTCTCTGTATGTCATCCTATTCATTTGTATTAAACTTTTCACTTGTACTTGAAACAGAGTTCATAATATGTTCATATGTCCTATTTTAAGACAGTAAAAGTTAGTTTTTAGTTTTACTCTGTATAATTAAAAGTCTCACAAATTCAGCTCGGATGAATACATTGAATTATTTCTCTTCATACTTCAGTCACCGTCTCAGCATGTCATCACATTCTCTTTAAGTCTGATTTATTATCGTAGCCACATCCTTGCTCTGCCGCGTGGTTTGAAAAAGTGTGGAAATGCTTGTTAGTCTTTCCTTGTCAGGTTACGCTGTCGGGCGGGGGGATCTTTCCACATGATATGCTGCAATCACTCAGCACGTGCAACAACATCATCCAACTCTGCTGCTGCAGGAAAAGCTTACTTTGACATTTTCCAAATGAGTAGAACCTGTGTGTCAGGAGGGCTGACTCACAGTCAGTGATATTTGTAATCACTGTTTGCCTGGATTTACACATTTCTCCAGGGTCATGTTGCTTCTATTGCACTGTGGGACACCCATTCAACATCTGGAGTCAAAAGCATCTAAACAAGAGATCATCAGCCAGTTCATAAGTGCATCAAGCTTTGGAGCTTCCTCCTTCCGAGTCATCCTAGTCAGAGTCATTAAAGCAGCAAGGCAAAAACACATCGCTGCCAACTGACAAGAGAAAAAAGTATGACTTCCAGAAATGAAAATATAAAAACCTCATGTCGGATTTTAAGATTTCAGGGGTCCAGTGGTCACTACACATATTGAAAACGTTACCGTCCATAGTTTTTAACTTGGGATTCAACCCAGTGGTCTCAAACTAAACTGCAATCGTATGTTTTTGAATGAATAAAGTGAAGTGAAGTGCACATTTCTTAACAAAAAGTGAGTCACACTGAGGTGGTTGGGGATGATGGTGGACATATACCCTGCAGGACTGACTGCATACTCGAGTTCGAGACCAAGTCCTGCATCAGGCTGGATTTAGGCAAGAAAGGCACAGAGGTTAGGGTTAGACAAAGATGGTGCTTGGGTCATAATGTTAATGCAGTTGTGTGTGTGTGAAGTGACTGTTATATTTCCATGTATTAACCCAGCCCACAGTCTTTTCCTGACTTCTGGAGTCACACATGTGGATGTTAAACAGTAACAGTTTGTTATTTAAATCCCTGAGTAAAGATTCTGCCTTAACCTCAAAAAACAACTTTGTCCTTTAGACTTGAAAATGCCTTAAAATGTTGAGGGTTGGGTTGAATTTTTTTAGAGGGTAGAACTTAATCATTCAGTTAAGAGAAACTTTTTAAATGTTAACAACATATGAATGTAGATCATTAAAGAAATCTATGCTCATGCTTTCTGTTCAGCTTTGATATAAGTTCAAAGGGATGTACGGTATACATATTTAATTATTAAAGTTCAAGAGAAGGGTTCTCATATTACAATAATCTAAAGTAATTTTCCACATGCACTTTTATGCACTTTCCTTTTCTCCTATGTCAGGGATTTTTCTCACATCCTATCATGCAATTATCCAGCCTTCACACCCGCTTATCTGGGTGTATCACGTACTGCACACTTACGCCTCGCTTCACTTGTTTTTTTTTTTATCCCACCACCTCCCTTTCTCCTCCCAAATGACATCAGACATCACATCCTCATCATCCTCTCTAGAAATATTAAATACAGTCCAGCTGTGGTGTTTCAACACAGCCTTGAACTGTGATCATGACTTCAATGCTGCTCTATGGCAAAGCCAAGTATCTTGCACAAGCATTCCACTGCACTATACCTAATGTGGTTCTCTGTCTTGTGCTAGTAATATGAGAATCCTCGACTGGTCAGTTGGCTTGTAAACAGGTTTACCTTTCCAAGTTTTCTGATAATAGTGTTTTTTCTCTTCTGCATTTTTTAATCTCGCATTTTAAAAGTATTTTTTCCTCAGTTTTTTTATACTAAGTGCTCTGGTGTTTTTAGACAGCACTTTGTAAAGATCATCTGTCAATCATATGATGCACCATAGTTCATCTCCTGTTTATTGCAAACTACAGCTGCTGCTACTGGTGACATTACACAAATCACTAGAAACCTGACACGGAAGCTTTCAGGGGTCGTGTTTTAGGTTAAATCACTGTTGGGAAGAGCACTTGGCAGTACCATAAAGCAAAAAGGTATAACAAGCCAACCTGTGAAGGACTTGGAAATCAATTGTATCCTGTTGACAGTGTAAACAAACCCCCTCTGTGAAACAGAAGTGAAAGAATGGATTTATGGATTCATTGAATTTATTAACATAAAAAACAGGAAACTGAGAAAAAGGGCAACATTATTAGAGCCTTCAAGAGGAATTCAGTTCCCCTGACTGTACTAAGACATCCCTCAATTCCATTGTGCATAGTTGCTTGTTTTAGTTTTTGCTTGTGGTTCTGACTTTTCAGGGCGAACTTTTGCTTTTGGAAATATTACGAGCAGAGGGTTTGTTTAGTAGAAGAAACCTACTATACGTTTAGGAGATGGAGAGATACTGTAGATCCGTCTCTGGTGATTCAGCAGTATTGACCTTTAAACTGTAAAAGTGCAACACGGGAAGACAGAAAACAGCGCGGCTTGGCTGAGTTTTAGGGATTTTATTGATCAAGTTAACACTGACATTATGGCATATTGTAAAAGTCACTCCTCATCATCACTTCAAATTCTGAACGTGTCTTACGGCACAGACGTCCAGGAAAGAAATTGTCTTTAGCTTATATTGTTAGACAATCAGATATCGATCTTTTATGCACCCTAAGTAGATCCAAGATGGAACTACTTGTAAAATGATTGTCTTAATACCTAAATTTAGCCCTGCACCTTCCTTCAATCTCATCAAAGCCAGTCTGCAAAATCAATAATCAGCTTTTACCTGAACTCACCTACACAGACCATTTATGTTTTGTCCTTTATACTTTGTCACAGGTTGCTCTCGGTACAACAATTATCAGCAGGGAACAAAATGCCAAGAGTTCTTAATTACCTGTCAGCAATGGCAGAACCACTTAGCTGGAAAGTACTGAATGCAGGAAATCTTTATAATGAGAAAAAGTCAATGAGCAAGGATCCACAGATTATCTGTTTTCGCTTATTGTACAGGTTTGTATGTCATGTTACTACTTCACATTTTTTTGCCACAGTGTTCTTGGGGATGCGGCATGTTTTTGGTCATTCAGTACGTTAAAATGTGTAAACCACGCTTCCAAAATAAGCCAGAGGTCGAGGAGAAATCAGATTACTTGTATACACAGATTTCCAGTCACCTGGTTTCTTTATTGCATGTAAACTCATTCCATGGTTACCAGAGTAACCTGGTTTCTCTGAGCAACCGTGGTGTACTGTGGTAAAACCGATCTTTGTCTTGTCTGACCATAAAACATTTGCCCAGAACACTTTTTCTTTGTCAACATAGTCACCTGCAGACTTTGAAATAGTCTTGAAGGTACTGGTTTTGGAACTGGGGCTTCTTTGTTGGATGGCAGCCTTTCAGTGCAGGACAACATGACTGTCAACAGTGACACTGGTGTTTCGATACTGTCTGCAGCAGGCCTGTGCCTTTACGGTTCCTGGGTTGTTCCCGGCCACACAAACCAAATTTCTGTCCACGCTGAGGGTGACAGTTTGGATCTTATCCTCTTATTTGCAGTGGTTGATGTGAGACATTTCTTATCTGTAAATCTACCAACCTCTTTCTCAGATCTCCACAGAGCGCTCTGGACCCATTGTATTATGTGCTGATCAATCCAATGAATGCTATCAAACAAACCCTTCTTATGTTGGCACAGAGAAGTTACCAGCTTCAGCCATTTATGATCACCAACATAAAGTTAGGAGGCCATGTGCTCGGCACATTAAAAGACATTCCAGAACTTTCTGCTAGTTGTGCAGGAACAGCTAAATATGTGCCGTTAAAGAGAGATGAAAACGCAGCTCTATAGATTGGTTGGAAAAAATCTGGATAAGGAAAGTGAATATTTATTATTTCCCTGAAAAAAACATTATTAGAGCATGGTTGAGAAAAGCACTTACCCACCACCTGCTCTAGTGCAGCTGCTCAGTAGCCAAAAGAAGACAAACTAATCAGGCTGCAAAGCTCCTGGGTATGAATATAAGCAAGTCACTGAATGAGAAACACAGTGCTGCTGAAATCAGCATGCAGGCAGGGCAAAAGTTTCCCAGAACAACAGACACTGAAAGATGCATAAGTAGATAGATGGATACAGATTTGCATCAGCCAAAAAAAACAAAACAAAATCACTTTCTCACCCAGTGTCTTGTACGATCACCTTCTGGTTAGCTCTATGACAAATGTGGCACTTCAGCAATCAATTCCAGGCTGGTGCCCCCCTGTTTATCTGCCATCAGGAGACACTGGCCCCCGCTCACAGTATTGATGTTAGGACTAGAGAGGACTCTAATCTCCTTGTGTGACATGCCTGTGGCAGCACCCTTTAAAGTATGACCTGTGTCTCACTCGGCTCTCAGACACCATACATATTTAAGATGAGTTGCTTTAAAAGTAAACACAATCAGGGTTAAAACAAATACATCATTATAAAGTTTAACAACAGATTTGTGTTTCATAATTGATTTTTTTTAGCAGTTCATCCAAAAACGGATGAATCCCCAGATTTGTTTAGAGTAAAGACTGAAAATGATGAGCTGTATAATGTACACACATTTAGAAACGCCACCTGTTTCTCACATCATTTCACCATCAAAACTGAATATCATTATGTTCAAAATGTCTCCTCGTGTCATTTAGATTTCTCTAATGGACATATTAAAGATAAAGATATTCAGATTTATGATTGACCACTTAAGTGTATGACTTTGAAAGCGTGCAACTAGCAAATGTTTTGTCTTTCCACACACATACCTGAGAACACGTCTGCTGGCACAAACACATTAAGAAGGGGTCTCGTTCTCCTTTGTCTTTCTGCAACCATTTCTCTGTTTTCTTTTCTCACTTTTTCCATCTGTCTTCCTCTTAGTTCAGGAAATGTAATTTCTCTGTTTCGCCCCTCCTTTCACCTCCACATCTTTTTCTGGCTTGTGGAAAGCGAGGCTTGAGTCTTAGCGAACAGCCCCACTTAAGCGAGATAAGAGGACTTGAATGCAATGCCACAAGCCAATCCACTGTTAGCTCTGGTTTGGCCGGTAAACAAGCCACTTGGGAACTTCTGTAGTGCCTCCCTGGAGGGAAAGAGAGTGAAGAGACAAAGAGACGAGGCCAAGAGTGCAAGCTTAATGGAAACACTATATTTTGCCACCCAGAAGACCCCATAACCTCTATGAAACCCCTGTCATTATCAACTCATTACCTGTAAAACTCGAGGATTTTATGGATCAGATTGCATCTTATACTGAGAGATATTTCATTTTCACTAAAAAAGCACTGTAATTTAAAAAGTCAGTTCACTAGCATGCGAACGCTTTCTCTTATCATCTTCATTCCTTGTGCATTACTCGAGCTAAATGAGGTTTCTCAGTTTCCTGATGATGGCTTTGTGGCTGCCGAAGCACAGATTAGATTTAATGAAATTAATTACTGACATTGTATTTCAATTAAATAGCAGATGTAGATGAAGATAAATCATTCTGTTTACTTTCGATCCCGCATGAGTGTCTTGTGTGTACAAAGTGCACCCCTGAGTTTTTGTACTGCACACTGGGAAGTAACAGTGGTCTTTGAATTGACAAGAATGCATGATAATGTGTTCACTAATTACACTGTGGAATCGCAAGAGAGAGACAAAAGAGAACTTTTATTCCAGTGTGAAACATTTTATTTTTATCCATGACCTTTCCATAATGCTGTGTTTGTTATTGTAGCCGAGATGACGGCACTCTTGTCACAATAAAGAAGTAGTTATTTTACCTAAACCACACATTAACATAACCAACCTAAATGTAACCAAACCATAATTTTCACAATTTTAATTGCTTTTAGATGAAGATAGGAAAGTAATCCCTGAATCAATGACATGAAAATGCAAAGATCTATAGAAATAGGCACATTGTGACATTCTGAGCCACGTTACTTAAATGTCACTTAGTCTTAAATAAAACATGTGATCAGATCTGCATGAAGCGATGAAACTACAGTGTTAAACAGCAGTGGAACAACATGCATGTTTGACTGTCTTTGGTGGAAATGTTGTCAGCCAAAGGTTCTCTGGGAATTTTGCTGTAAAATCAATAAACACGTTCAGTACCCGACATACTCAGAGGTGTAGCGGTGCCTAGATAAGTGGGTAGACTGTAAATCTATCCCCCAAAGGACTAATAGTGTTTAAACATTGTCACTTCTGCTGCTGTTAGACTTCAGGAAGTAAGGATCATTAGGAAATTAGCATGAGCCACAGAGCTGCAGATTTTGCAGGTAAAGATTCGGATTGATTCAACTTTATAATTCTGCATCTAGTCTATGAGGCCAGAAGATTCTTTCAACAGAAAGTAAAGACCACAGTGTTCCACTATTATAAAATCAGAATGATTTGTCAACGCGAGGTTTGCAAATATTTCTTGTGATTTCTTTTAGCTTTTAAGATGAATTCATTTTCACAATTTATTACCGGCTGGTTTACAAAAAAAACATTTCAAAGGCAAAGACGCATCCCGCCCCAATACTGCCTCTGATTGGCTTAATGGTTTTGCCCTGACTAATTACTAATTACCTCCTTACACATAACGAAACCAACCGACAAAAGCAGGAGCAGCACACACAGTAACTGTGTATCAGTGTATCAGGGTGGATGCAGATATACACTGTATGTCTGTGTACTTGTGTACATCTCGCACTACGCCACTCGACATAGATTATCTAAAATAGTTACTTAATGTCACAATTTGCTGTTGTTTTCACATTCACGGTGATCACTCATCATCATCATCGTCATTTGGCAACTGTACAGAGACAATATATGATTATAGATGCTAATGCAGCATTAACTCTATAACATTTGTTCAGTGTGTATGATGTTGAAAAGCGTAAATATAAAGCACTACGCTTGCTAAGCTATTCCCATCACCCCTGATGTAAAATGATGCTCTCTCAGAGAGATACGCCTGGTGAGTTTGTGCATTTAAGTATATCGACTCTGAAAGATGTGAGGCTGATGCTAATGGGGTAAAGACAGCAAAATCTGAACAATTATGTTGTGGTTTTCTTCTCTCCATTAATCAATGTTGCCAGCACTGGTTGCTACCAATCTGAACTGCATTGTGTTCCCTAAGATTTAACAGATCAGGTCAGTAAATGCTCGGTCATTTACCTTCTGAGTAATCTGATTAGTCAAATGGAATTTTGTAGATTTATTACTGGGCTCTGCTGAGGCCTAATGCCGAATGGCTGTGATTTTTAGAAACATATGCGCACACACACACACATTGTTGTCCACTACATTTATGCTAAGCAGTCCGTGGAGAATGCCCAATGCGACAGCTGTTGGCACGTTTATTTTTGTCTAAATCAGGATAAACACAGTCTTTTCCCATGAACCATTTTCTAGGCCCTGCCAGGGTACAACTAAACCCCCCTCCCACACACATGCACACACGAACACGCACCTCTTTCATACTCACCATTTCACACACATACCAATGATACGTCAACAGCTGTACATATGTCTACATGTGTTCCCGCTTAGCAGTCAGTAGAGTAATGGCCAAACATAACCAGAATCACTCAGGCTGAAGAGCACTGAGTGTTACATGTCACATATCCCTGTGTGGAGCCTTTCATCTTGCACCACTGCACCGTTTAGCCTGGTCAAGCTATAAATGCAGCAAATCTTTTCTTGTTTACATTTGGAAAACGCTAAATATGATATCTGACATTAATAAATGCAAAGAAGCAGATGTTATATGATATATGAACTTGAGTGAGTTGATCTCCATCTATCTATCGTCCACCCATGTGGAAAAATAAGTTCTGCATCAAACCACAAATGTCTGTGAAGTGTCTTTGTAAAATGGTTTGTTATGAACAGAAGGAACTTCTGACCTCTGTAAGCTTTGGGCTGAAAACAAATGGACACAGCATGCGCTCCTAACGCTGTCTCTGACATTCTGTGCAACAAAGTAGTGCCGTCTCTTTCAGCAAAAGTCAGCGACATATGCATTAACTCAAACTTCATTAACTTAAACAAGGAAAAAGACATTACAGTACTGCTGTTCTGCTCTTTTGATCCACTGGTGATCCCTGGTTGCTGTGCAGAAACACCACAGCAGGGAGCACAAGCATCAAAGAGGAAGGCAGAAAGGTTTCTCTGTTACAGAATAATTGCAGTTGTCCTGCCGAATTTCCTTTTTAATCTCAAATCCACATTTGCACCAGTTTCTGATAAGAAATAATAAAATATTGAAACAGATGTGATGCATAAACATCAATTTCTTTAATATGTTATTCACATGTCTTCTTATATCTTTATTATATTTCTTTTATTTTCATAAAAGTCACGATGGCAAACGTACTAGGTCGCGCGACTTCTAACACAGCACAGGTCTGAACTGCATGCAGCTTCATTAACGGGTAGGCACCAGGTCATCGAGTGAAGAAGTGAGGTCAGCATGACGGGGAGAAAACATTGGCACCGCTTCAAATGAATGGTGAAACAGATCAGCTACAAGAAAACACACAGTCAGACTCACCTCGGTCCATCTGTTTCCAACTATAATAATTTCAGGTGATTGCATCTGTGTTTCAGTGCTGACGTGTGGAAATGTAAATTATTAATTTACTAATATTTTTTGTGCGTTTCATTCGTGTAGTTTCCCTTGCACCAAATGGTCAAGTTTATAGGTTTTGTTGCAGAGTGAATGCACCAGAGGTGGATTGCTTTCCCCCACTTTTCCCAAAATAAATTTAAAATTCGTTACTAACTCAAATTCAGCAGACCACTGCATGTGCGTGGAAATCCTTGAGAGTATCAAATTCAACTTTCCAACTTCCCGTCGATCAAAACCCAATGCTGGGCAGTGTTTCAATCTCTTTGTCTGTACTTTTAAGTGCAAACACGCACTTAACATTATGCACATGTTTTTAATATGTCTCATTAGAAGTCACTGGTTTCTTTTGGTGGAAATCACATGAGGCTCTCTGTATTGTCATATTTTGCGTGTTCTGATTATTCAAAAGAAAGCTATTTGAGGAATTTGCAAGATGCTATGCTGTGGTCACTTGTTTTGCAGCAGAATATTAGCAACAAAGCCTTAGACACAGTCAAACATTGTATCAGAGTGACGAGTCCATCCCAAAGTAATATTGAAAGTGCTGACTGACTGGGGAGCAGTTATCAAAGGTTACAGGGGACATTACAGCATGTGGGAGCAGCAACAACAGAACAACAGCCTTCCTTAGGGAGGAGAAGATAATGCGGTTGCTTTCTTTCTTTTGTCATTCTTCCAATATGGTGGCCTTTCCCTCGTAACCACCAGTAAACACCCTGTAAACAGCATCATGATGATCGAGTATACTGCAGCTCTAACAAAAGAAGGCTGCTTTACGACCGGGCCTACAACACTCAAATGTGTACTGGTCTAAAGTGTAGCCTCTCAAAATTCAGCTTGAAGTTCATCATCTTACTAATTTACAAGTAGGGACCCCGTCTGCTGCAGGAATTCAACAGGTCATCGGTGCACTGAAGAGTCTCATTTTCCCTCAGAATATTTTATGAATTTGTGGGTGGAAGCACAACCGCAGATTAATGCTAATGTTACTCATTAGCATTAATTTGAGGTGATTTCATGTCACTGTTGTGTTTTTCCTCTGCCTCCAATTAACCAAACTGTGCAGTTTGAACAAATCACTACAAACCTTTTTCACATTTTCCTTGCAAAACGTACAAAGCTCTAAACACCAGTGTCTAAAAGCACCAGGAAAAATGTTCTCACCTTTTTAATAATAAAAAAAAGAATAATTCTACAAAGTGCTCTTCTCCTTCTCGACATAGCAAATCCAGCTTAGGTCCAGTCATCAGTCTGTCTGGGATGACATTTAATATTTAAGAGTTAATGAATTCATGCAAAAAGGAGCAGAGAGAGAGGATTTGGGGGACTTTAAGGAGCCTCCTTACAGGTTGAGAAGACACTTTGATGTGTTTGATCTGAACACACTGTGAGCAAGAAATTATTTTGTGAGTGCACCAATTTAAAGTCTGCGAAAGATAAAGAGCAGTGCTGCAACTGTGTGCTTCAAGTCCTGTCATCAGGACTAGTCTTTTCTGGACCACTCCAGTGTGCTGTTGTGTCTAGCGATGCCATATGTTAATGTATTTTCATTTTTCCGTACTGCACAATGAGAAAAACATCTGGCCATTAGGTTTGATAACTGAGATGCAACTCAATCTGTTTCACCAATTTCCATTAATAAAATGAAGGTCTGACGAACCGTGCAGATTACTGCTGTCATCTTGCATATGTTGAGCGGTTTTTGGAACAAGCAAAGCTGCAATGGAAACAGTCACAGTTTATTTTACTAGCACATGACTATAACACTGAATACAGCTAAAAATATTTATTTTACATACACCGTTTTGTGCAGTATCAGCCTTTCACTTCAGAACACATTCTCTGGAACACTTGGTGGCTGGGTGGAAACATACTACAAAGCATTACCAATCGGCTCCTGGCCAACAGCCTCCAGCACCCACTTCTCTTTCCCAGCCCCCACTACCATAATTGTAGGGCCCTCGCACTATTCAACCAAAATGGCTTCCATCCACAGTGCTGCTGTTCGATTACATGAGAGGGTTCAGTTGTATAACTGGGGAAGTAATCAAAAACAAGAACAAGAAAAAGGAAAATGCTCCCAGCAAGTATAATTTAGATGGATTGGCCTGAGGTGGATTGTAATGCACAAAGGAGCTCAGAAATTAAATCAGAATGAAACTGATATTTGCCAAATAAACGTAACCAAAATAATGTATAAAAATATTTTCTGCAGTTCCATCATATAAGTCAGACTTTGCATCGACCCATAGCATCCTATCATATGCCTACCCACTGCAGACAGAGCACGTGCTGCAGACAAAGACAAATAGGAACCAGGAGCTTCCCGCAGCTCGGGGGTGAAGCTGGCCAGGCCCCCCTGCTGTGGCACCCCGCTTTCCTGTCCGGAGCTAACTGACGCTGGGTGCTAACAAGTCAAGCCTCTCTTTCATCTGGGCCTTGGGGGGAGGCTGAGTGCTGGTGGAATTGGGGGAGAGGGTGTGTGTGTGTGTGTGTGTGTCTCGGTGGGAGGAGGGTGAGAGGTTTAGGCAGCCTGGCTTGCATCCGTTGAGAGTCATGAAATATGTATAGACACCGTGCCTCAGCCGCGCCATAATTGATCAGAGGACGCCATTAACCACGGCACATCCCAGTTTGGCTGCACCTGTGAACCCCACCCCCATCCTGATCTGCCATCCCCACCCCCGTCTTTAACGAGCTGTGGCGATCAGACAGACAGAGAGAGGAAGAGCGAGATAAATGAAGGGGACACGCCCAGAAACTCAGTCAAAGCCAGAGTAATCATTTTCTGTCAGCGTTAGCATCTGTCATTAGTGCAGTGTTGTGCTGCTTTCACGCAGTCGAGCTCAGCATCAGCAAATATTTGCAGGAGAGTAACATTAAGTATTATCATATTTATGACAATTAAATCAAATGTCACAAAAATCCAACTGTGCTGCTTCTGGATGAACTGCTGTTTATTCACCTTTTATTAGCTAACCCGTGATCAGTAACCTCAGCCACGCTCTGGGAGGAAATGACAAAAAGAGACATTTTTCACCCCAGACTGACGGCGCCGCTGCTCACGGCCGTTTCATCAGGCCATGAAGACACTGACAGAAGCGTTGGCATTAGTAAGGTTTGATCAACACTTAAAGTCAGAGTTTAAAAATAGGAAATGAGAGAATAAAATGAGAATAATAGAGAAATCAAGATGAAGAAAATGTATCTTAATTCAAACAAAAAACAAGATAATTTTTCTTACCCCACTGGCAGATAATTTTGCTTTTTTTAAGCAACAAC
>JAUYWH010000002.1:20032014-20106918 GCA_034779795.1 Ctenopoma multispine
TTTCATGTTGTATGTTCTGTTTAATTAAAGATTCTTTTGTTTGAACCCTCTCTTGTCCTGGTCTGCATTTGGGTCCACCATATTCATAACCATACTCTGACAGTCTCCTAGAAATGACATTACTATGCTACTTAACTGCAACTCCAAATGCATTCTGTAAGGAACGTAACTGTGACCAGATGATGGTTCATATTTAGGAGAATTTAACCAGACAATGGAGTTTTCTCTACATCCAGTTCTTCGTCAAGTCCAATTCAAGTCCGAATGTTACTTCAGAGTCACAAACCCACAGTCCTACTCTGATCACAACCAAAGTTTGTAACTCTTTTTTGGGACTCTTTCCATTAGTAAATGTATGTACGTAAATATACATAACTTCATGCGTTTGGTTTAGACAGATTTGACCACTTGGTTAATTGCTGGGGAACAGGAAACACTTAATTTCTTCACCATATTGGGCCGGGACTCTACACTGTGTTGCCAAATTCAGAAAACAACATGGGCGACTTCTGTGTTTTAGATGCTCTAATGAAAGAAACGTCCAAACCAAGCAGCGAGGAATAACTGTTCTGTGACACTGACAGCTGGCCGCGTGGCGAGCGAAGTGATCCTCTGATTTTCTAAGTGAGGATTTTAAATGTTGCTTCATACTTCACAGTCCCATCTGATTGCAAACTGATTATAGGCTTCAGATTGCTCTCTGTTGTTTATTAGTATTCTGGAGATTAGAGGCCATGACTGAGTGCATCCATTCCTCTCATTTCAGCTCCTCATCTGTGAAATAAAACTTATTAAAAGTTTTAGAGCCTGCATACAAATCACGACTGTTCAATGACAAACTGTGTGAAGTTATTAGAGATCAGTTCTTGTCAAGAAAGTTTCATCTATATAGGAAAAGATGGATAAATAGAAGAAAGGAAATACATCTTGACATATTGATACTAACTTCCCGGCTAGTGGCATGAACTATAAAGGCCTGAAAACCAAACAGACTATGCTATCTGAGATAATTATACAACTGTCATACATAAGGAAACAGTTTAGATTTTTTTTTGCGTTACCAGTAACTGAGCTGTTTCAAGAGAAGATCATAACTTTACCCCTTTGCAATGGTACTTGATGCAAGGAAAAACAGTATTGCTAAAAAAGCAGTTAAAGCAGTTTCTTTAATATCTTAAATTACATATGCTGGTTTTAGATAGTGAGTACTTATCTTTATTTGCTTAGGTTTTACTATATTTATCAAGTGCTTCTTCTGCTGGATGTAAAAGTGTCAGTTAAACAGTGATGGAACTGTGCCAGTAGAGGTTGTAAGATTCAGAAACTGAATCTGAAACTTCACTAAGTGCTGGTGGCAGAATGTGGTCTAAGTTTGGATAACTGGCCAACATCCAACTGTGATACAGAGGGCAGCAGAATGGATTTTATTTTGGTGTTTTTTAGGTCCCTATCTGGGGCAAGTCCAGCTCAAGTTCCAAGTTATTCAAAGCCAGATGTAAGTAAATTGTCTTAAAGCCTTCTAAGTCGAAATCAGGTCAGTTATGAAAGCCACTATTGAAAAAATTAATACTTATATGTAAAATTTAGCTCTTTACTGAATAGTTCACATTGAGCCATTATTAGGTTTATGACACAAATAGTTTAGTTGAAAAATCATCTATCTGGATCTATGTGACCTGAATACACTTCTTTGTCTACTGGACACGTTCCATATGAATTTAAGATGATCATATTATAAAATATTTACATGTTCAGAATTTACGCTTTAACAAATCACAAGACCTCATTAAACTTGAATGTTATGAACTTTTAAAGCCTACAGACCAATACAAGTCCTGTGCAGTCCCACAGCAAAGATGATAAACCTGAAACCTGCAAAAATGTAATGTTGTATTACTGAGCTTTTAAATGTATTCAGTTTTGTCACCTAACATAATAAAGAGGAGGATGCAGGCTGGGTTGCTGGGCTGACGCACCCTGTAATGACTTCCTGTGGTAGCACAAGGCAAACTGAACGGTCGCTGCCTCATACAGTGCTGTTTGCTCATCACATTGTAAAGTGTGACCCATATTCTTTTGGACCCACCACATCCCCGATGCCACAGGGAAACACAATGGTACACGTACAATGACTCAAACAAAGACGCATTGTGTGAGAGACATGAAGCTCCTACACAGGTCACTGAGTTGAATAAATGAGGTGAGTGAGTAATTGTGGTCCAGTGAGTTCTCTGCACAGCGCAGATACTATAGGCATGAATAGGCTGTGAGTGAGTTATAGCCACAATAAATGATACAGAGCTACAATAGAAGAGAAGAGATACATTTCTGCCATGTCCCACTAATATTAAAATAGTAGGAGTAATAGTTCTGTACTAAAAGAAATGTGTAGGTTGTTTTATTTAGGTCACATTTTCCCTCTGAAGGTGTTAAGACTGAAATTACAATTGCAGTTTAGTTTATATTTTCCTGTTCATTGTCCTGTTTTGACATTTCATCGACCGTCACGTCTCATTAAGAATTCTCTGTCGTTCGCTGTTCACTCGCACTGCGTGCAAGCTGATCAGTGAATTGCTGCAGGGGTGTTGATGTGCAAGAAGAAGCGGCCGTCTTAATGGGGGACATGAGTGGGTGGTCTGCTTCTCTGAGGGCCTTCTGCAGCTCCTTACCTTGCTGTAATGACTCATTCAGCTCATTCACCCCGCTCTTTGCTGTTTTTACATGGTACTGAAACATGCTGCAAAACTGCCTTTTATCATGAACTGAGAAGTCGTTTCATCAGCCAGGAAGACGGCTACTGTCTGTGACATGTTTGGGCAGCTTTACAATTACAAATTGGTTTTAAAGAGCATGTAGCAGATTCTCATCACAGTCATCGGCCTGGTGATATCTGAAACAAAGGTGCCCTGGGAGTGAGTGTCCTTGTTGTGTTTTTTTCTTTCTTCAAGTCCCCTGGCTTTTCTTGAGGTTTACGGCCAGTCCCTTTTTTCCAAAGCAATTATCTTGTGATATATCAGAGCCTGTAAACAAAAGAACCCAGGGAAATCTAAATACATTATGGGACAAATTCTAGGTTGTTTGTCTTTGTCTTCTGAGATCAAACTTTTTTCAGAAACAAACTCATGCATGCATGCATTTTCTGTCCTAGATGACCTTGGATACAGACAATAATAGTTAGTAGGATCAGTTTAATGTTACCCACAGACTCGTGCAGAGCTGGCTCTACCCTTTTTGGTGCCCTAGGCAAGTTTACGGTAAAACATGTAGCTGCAGCAGGCAGAGACTTGATGTGTTCAACATGGGAAACATTATTATCTGGTTGGGATCAGTGTTGCCAGATCTCGCGATAGACATAGAAACTTTGAACAACTGTTCATCCTCAGGTCTGTTGATCTGCTCATAGATCAACAGCTCATATTTCACATTTGGTAAATCTGCAGAATGTCTTTGAGGTCAGATCCAATCTTTCAATGCTCTTTCTCTCACTCTTTAATATGTGTGTACATATTTTCCTGGGCATTGTCACTGTGTCGCTCTGTCCAGTGGACTTGTGTGTGTCTATGTTGGACGGTGGACAGAGAGGGGGGGTGCGTACCAGCTCGCAGAGGCTCAGTAACCGTGAAAACGGGGCTGTGGACGGATCGTGTTTCACTTTATTGTGGAGAGAATTATGAGGGGTTCATTCAGGGAGCCCAAATAAGTAACTACACTTTAGAAAACAAGCTTTAAAAAACCAGCAACTTTTCCATTAGTTTTATTTTTTTTGAGGGCTTGCAGCTGCGCCCCCTCCAGCTAGTGGCGCCCTAGGCGACCGCCTAGTTCGTCTCTGGACTCATGTATTGAAACAGCTTCATTAAGCTTGGGTAACAGCAGTGATTGTGGTTGAAGACAGGGCATCAACTGTGGCGAGTGTAAAATATGTCACGCTCCGTCTGACTTTGGTACGTCTAGTGTGCTGCCATTATTTTTAGCACCACACAAGGTCAAACTCAGTTCATTTTGCCAGTAAAACCACACTGCTGCTTCAGCGCTTACTTAGCAACTGACAGTTAACTGTCAGGTCAACTGCTTTTGGCTCTTACACACAAACTGACAGTTCAGCCTTTCAGGCCTTACAGGTGTAAGACACTTCAAACTCTTTGCGTACTTATACCCTAACTTACACCTTGGGGGGCTTTAGGTTGAAAGGATATCAGAGCATTTACACTTATTTTCAACAGCTTTAAGGTATTTAAACTTTCAATTCTGCACATCTCACCAGCAAACAATTATCATTTTAAGAGATTTGAAACTGTCAGCACCTGCAGCTATAAGAATAAGCGAGTACACAGTTTTCTTTAGAGAACGTAGCCTTTTCTAGTTACGTAAAGTCTGTTGTCTGCTAAGTGATGCTAAGTGATGCTATGTGATGCTATGTGATGCGATGCTTTTTTCCATGAGGTTAAGCTGTTTGTCTAACTGCCTATAAAAGGACAATCAAGATAGACAGATGTATGTTTATTACATCTGGCAAATGGGGAGTTCCTCATTTTGAATTAGATTATGATCAATCAAATACCCTGTATTTTACTTAACACATAACATGACACATTGTTCTATGCTGGTCTACTAAACATTGTTTACTTACACAAGTGTACTGATAAAAATAGCAACAGCTCTTTTAGTGCAACATGCAATTACACAGAGATTCTGTTGGATGCGCCGGCTGTTCGCAGCACTGCATGTTTGAAGGTTACAACAAACACTGGGTTTTAGCAAGGCTTTGCAGAGCACTGGTTGTCTGACTCATATTTGGTTGAGGAATAGAAATGTAAACTTAAAATGCTGCTACCGAGATCAACTAATATGGGTTGATTTGTGCGGTACGGTGTCCATCACATCATTCATTTCACTGAGCATGAGCATTTTATTAATAATCCATTTCAGTAATTTGTCCCCATAAGGTGAAATAATTTCTCTTTGCACAAAGAAAATCCATTTTGATAATAGATAGAATATTCCCACAAAAAAGAGATACAGATTTTAATATTTAATAACTGATGAGACGTTTTGAGACAGTGTGCATTCATCTCCCTCACTTGCATAATATCCTGAATGCCAGAAGCCAGTGAAATGCAATGAAAACCACCAACAACAGTATATTTTGGAATGAATCCTCAAGCCATTTGGCGGAGCTGTACAGTGTATTCATTATAGGGGTTTTTTTTCGCTGAAAAAAACTGTCAAAGGTGTTAATAAGTTGAAAAAATACGGAAATTCTTCCTCTCAGTGATTTGCGTAGCAGATTAAAATAATGTATTAGTGGTGACAGCATGGAGACATTTCAGGTGATTCTTTAGGAGCATCCTTCAATTTTAGGACAGTGCTTCCTACTATCAGTGACACAGAGGCTTGACGTCCACTCCAAGAGACACCTGGCTGTCTCCTGCTCCAAGCCTGTCTGACTGCAGATCATCGGTGTAAACAGAAATGAAATGAAGGGCAGGATCTTGCCTGTAGTTTCATTTATATGTTAATCTGTCTGAGGACCTTGGTTGGGATTTGAGTGGTTCCAGCATAAGGTTTGGTAATGCATTCGATTGAACATATTCTGACGGCAGTGGAAAGCCTATACATCCTTGTAGTGCAGAAGCAATCTATCATTTGTGAGGTTTGGCATGTCGACCCTCCAGACTCCATAACTGTTCCATTTATTTAGAGAACAACCTTTAAAATATCTGTTGAATATAGAGCAACCGCACAGCTGAGGTGAACATTTGTCATAAATCCAGACGACAAAGTAGAAATTTGCCTCTGTATGACTGACTTTACTTTTTTTCCCATTCAGTAACTTGCAAACTATAAATGGCGAATGGGAGGAAAAAAAAAGGATGAAATGAGAGAGAGATTTTTACCAGACTGCTAATGCATAAACAGTGAGAGCAATGGAAAGATTGCAATGATGGATAAGTTATTGTCTGACAGCAGAGATGGATTGTGGTGTTCGGTGCTCGGAAAATGTTGCATTCTAGAAAGTGGCTTGTTCCATATATCTATAATATATAATATATAGTATCACTGTGACTGCACATTTTGTTATGTCTGTTCGTGTGTGTGCATGTGTGCGCGTGTGTGTGTGTTTGCGTGTGTGTGTGTGTGTGTTTGCGTGTGTGTGCGTGTGTTTGTGTGTGTGTGTGTGTGTGTTTGTGTGTGGGTGTGTGCGCGTGTGTGTGTTTGCGTGTGTGTGTGTGTGTGCGTGCGTGTGTGTGTGTGTGTGCGTGTGTGTGTGTGTGTGTGCGCGCGTGCGTGTGCGTGCGTGTGCGCTAACCACATACAAAACTTGCCGGTGTTATAACAAAGTTACCTGAGGTAAACACACGTTCAGCCAAAGTTTGCACAACAAACCGTACAATTAAGCATAGCAACATACTAAGCTAATTAAAGGTGAAGCAGGCAAAACATACTGCTAACACCTAGATATAACATTAACCTACATATGAAAATGCTAATGGACACATCTGGCCAGCTAAAATAACCTTGTCCAAAAAACCTGTCCACCTTGATGAAACCTTGAAGGTTCAGTATTATCAATTAGAAAAAAAAAACACATTCTGGGTTAGGGTTAGCTGCTAATTGCAGAAAGGGATCAAGGTTTATGCCCCTCACCTCACTTTCCGTTACTGTATATGAAAAGTGGAGATTTGTGCCCCACATATAGTTATCAAATACATTCAAAAGCCAAAAGAAATTTTTTGTATAGTTACACTGAATGTTCACTGAACTCCCGCCTCTTCATGTCAACAGGAGCACAACAGCTGTGCGTGTGGCTCGCAAATATGTGCTGGAGTTCTTGGCCGTTCAGTGTCCTCCATTCACATGTTGAACGTGAGCCAGTGTGTTATTGTTCTTGATAGTTACATCTGTTTTTTATCAGTGTCAGCAGGATGATCTGAGATTTTCTCACTTGTCATCTGAAAACTGGGTCAGTAGATGATGTGTCACCAAACTGTATCTCTGTGAACTGAACCGAGTTATTGTTTGTCAAAACACACATGTTTGTGGGTTGCAACTTTGTGCATCGGAGCGTGCGTACTCTGTGGCGGATGGACCTTGTCACTGTGTGTTCATATGCAGACTGTGTATAATGTTGTAATATTTTCTCTTCTCTTACTGTAACCCAACAGTAGCCCTCTGGTAATATGTATGCATATATACTGTATATAAATATATAATCCACACCTGTAATTAGAACTAGTATAAAACCACAACAGAGAGAAACACTTAGATCAACTCGTGCCGCTCTGCAGATCAGTCCAGCCTGGTCCACCCCTCTTCATTCCGCCTCGGTCATTCATCGATAGACTCTCGCCTGGCCGGCTGCCATGGTTCCTAATGAGGTCAGAATCCTGCCTGCTCGGCTGCCCTGATTACCAACATGTGTGTCATTATGTCTGTGTATGGGAGAGTCAGGCATAAAGCAAAGAAGACAAAGAGAGAGACTCACAGAATGACAGAGTGTGCCAAACTTCGAAGAAAAGTGAAGGGGGGGGTTTGGGTTCAAAAGCATGTAAGAGAGTATGTGTGTAGGTGGGTGTTCTCTAATGACTTGGAATAGGGTTAGTGCTAATGAGGAGAGGGAGCGACAGAGCGATGTGAGGAGAAGTTCAGGGTTGCCAGGTCAGGCCTATTCACGTTTGGGACAGTTGGGATTTGAAAAGTCATGCACTGGTTGTGCTGAAAAGCAGCTACTTTCAAGGTTTGGTGTCACACACAAAAGCTTGTTCAGTGAACTGAATGGCAGTGAATGAAGGTCTACAGCGAGAATAGAAACGCCCGCCAGCAGTCATTACTTATACTGTAGCAACAGTGTCGCAACTCGTCATTACCGTTTCAGTTGCAAATGTGTCTCTGAGGTTAACACAAGACAAAAAATCTGCCACTGTTCACGCAAGAAATGAAGGCAGAGCTTCTTTAGTGGAGTTCAGTCTTCTTGAGCGCTGTCTCTGTCTGTAGAGGTTGGCTTCCTGCAGTGTCCTTCACTGTCTGATCATCACCAAATCACTGGTTACCTGTCAATGCAAAATGCAAACGCTTTTTTTATCGGTAGTTCATTCCTTCTATACCTCCTAACCACTGTCGCTGATGTGGTTTTTTTGTAGCAAATGTTATAATTTCAGAATTAGATTGATGTGATGCTACATTTTTTGGACGGGATGTTCAAAAAGTATCAACATATTTGAGACTTGTCATTTGTGATCATGGTGGGAACATATGGTGATTATGTTAATAGAAAATGAATTACATTGCCTGCAAAATGATGAAATAATTTTAACGTGGTGCAATTTGGAATCATTCATCATTTTAACGACACTGAACAGGGGTGTGCTCAGTTTTGTTGTAAGCTGTATATTCAGCAATCAAAATAGTTCACACTGAAGTGTTGGAAAGACGAGGGACTGGCCAGCATTACAGCACCGTCTCCAGAGAAATGCTGCTAGTGTGCCTAATCTCACTGGTTGAGTTAAAATTCAACATCTGGAACCAATGAAAAACTGTTTTTGGCAACCCAGTGGTGGCGATTTTCCCCCACAGAGTGATTTCCATTTTTCTTATTGCTGCATTTTAGTGTGAATAAAACTGACTGATTTGTCCCAAAGCTGCCACCTGGAATCTTATCTTTCAATTTTCAACTCTGTTGTGCACAGTGAAAGCTGATATTGAGAGAAGTCTTGAGACTGCTGATTAGCATCTGTTACAAAAGTCAAATCAGGTCAAATCTGTTAAGCACTCTTGACAAAATGAATTTGAATACTGGCAGAAGCACGACTGAGCAAACTGAGGCTAAGAGTCAGTGCCAGTTTTTTCATGTGTTCGTGTGCGAAACGCCAATGCACACATTGATCCATTTGTGATATCATGTGGCATGTTATTGTTTGCCTCATTTTTATATGTCAGTGAAACACTTCACTGTTTTCCATTTGTCCCCGAAGCCCCGTTACACCCAAGACTTTGATTCAGCTGACTTTGAAACAGCATGTGGGCAAGAGCAGCGGCAGCAGCAGAGCAGGGTTTTGTCCTGAGGTGAACTCTGCAGCAGCCATTGTGAGGGCTGCTCACCACTGACAGAGGGAAGCAAAAGAGGGAGGGAGCAGAAGGGTAGGGAGGGCAGAAACAGACAAAGAGAGAGGCGCGACAAAGAAGGCGGGCGTGCCACAAAAAAGTAAGAAGAAAAGTCTAAAAGAGAAAAATGAAATTTCAAGAGGAAAACTCCACAATAACAGAACAAGCAGCACATGAGCGAGTGGCATAAAAAAGCGATGGGAAAACAACGGAGAGACAAAGAAAAGGAAGGGAAAAAGAGTAAAAATGGATAAAAGGAGGTCAAAGAGGGAAGGACAAAGCCAAGAAAACAGACAAGAGTAAAAAAAAAGGCAGAGAAGAAACAATCGCAGGGGGCGAGGTGCACGAAAAATGACACAGATAAATCAGAGAGAAAAAGAAAGACAGGAAGAAAGATTGAAAGCAAGTGAGAAACACATGAAAAAATTGAAGTGGCAGAGCTAGGTAACAAGGTAACAGGAGTCCGCAAAACACTGCCAACAATGAAATTCTGTCAACTCTTAGCAATAACAGCAATAATAGCTCTGCATAATAAGCCGATTTAGCCGCTCAGTACCAATAAAACACCCAGGTGGTGCTCACTTTTCTCAGCACGACCGGCAGAAGCTGTGTTTCAAGCACAATCTGCTTCTCATTGTTGTTTGTGCTGTGTTGATAATACCAAGAAGGAAGGGGCTGTGGGGGGGCTCGCAGGGTGTCAATCATTATTCCAGCTTAGACGAAACTGAACATAGTGGCGCTGTGGGCATTGTCTTTTTAGGCAGTTGATTTTGTGGAACAAATGTTATTGTGATGCTTTGCAGAAACTTGCTCTGAAAACTCTAGAAATTAGCTCATGGGGATGTAGTTTGTGAAGCACCGGATTCTGACCTGGAGTCAGTCGGATTTATTGCAGCTCATATTGTGCAGAACATTGTCAAGACGTTTCAGTCTTAAAAAATATATTTCCGCCTGGTAGAGGAGGAATCACAAACCACACTAGGATGCATCAAGTGGGAGTCGAACATCAAATGTTAAGATATTTCATTGGATGATCATAGTACTTGACCTGTTAGTAGCCTGACTGAATGAACAGGAGGAGGCATTCTTCAGGGACTGTATCTGGACTGTTATATTGTTTTTGACTGGTTTCATTTTTGGTTTGGTCAGCTTCACTTTAAGAAGCTTATATCTTTTTCTTGAAACTTGTTATTGTGTGAGCTATTGGCTTGGAACTGTTTTCCAGTGGTTTCCACCCACCTACATATCATCGCTGACAGAGGCCAACCTGCTAACTCCAGTAGGGGTGAATTGGAGGACTATATGCTTCATGATTTGGGAAACGGCTACGACCTCTTGGGCTTATGGAACAAAACTGGATTATCTTCAAGTTGTAAACAAAGTATTATTTTCTTATTTTCTCAACAGCTGATATTTTACACAAAGTTTGCTGCTGAAAGTGACTGCAGCTATAAAACACAGCTCTCTGCTTTACAGGCGGCTTCTTTTGTCTTGCACCAGAATATTCAGCTCTGTGAAGCTAATGTTATTTCATTGTGTCGAGTCCTACTCTGTTTATTGTCCTTGGCTTCAGCCGTAATGATTAATGATGCATAGTATGATGGTCCACTTTAACCAGATCACCCTCTCTCAAAAGAGCGGCGCATCAGTGTTTTGTCTTCCCCAGAGAGACGTTTTAACTTCAGGTTTTACAGTCAGGTGTGTTCTGCTGCTCAGTGTTTAGTGAAAGTGGAACACCTGTGTGCATGTTGGGCAACTGTGTCGAGCTTCAAAGAAGAAAACGAAGAAAAAGAAAAAGGTTTTCCCACAGAGGGTTGATGAAAGCTTTTCATCCACGCTCCTTGATGAAAGACTGTAGGGATTATGTAAACAGGCAACAAAGAGGAAAAGAGTATGTATAATCTCTCATTTTCCAGCTTTGTTGGCCATGAGTTATTTCATTGTTGTAGAGCAGAGGCTGCTTTGAAAGGTGCCTGTTTTAAAGCTCAGGCTTTTTTCCAGAATTTGAATTCAACTTTTCAGGTGATGCTGCACTGCAACAGATAGGAGGGTATAATTATATATATAAAAAAAGTCTTTAAAATTCTTCCTTTTGTTAAATTTGCATTCATAAATGTACATTCAGGCCTCTTGATAGATCTGTGGGTTGTATATAAAGACATACAAGTTCTGTTAAGTCCGTTAAGCCATATTTTAAATGCTCCCTTCCTGAAAAGCCCACGAATACCCCCGTCTCCACCTGTTATACTACACCAACACAAATCCAGACTAGAATACCCTTGGCACTAAAAGCATCACAGCTTCACAAAAGCATCTGAAACCAACTTTGTAATTACTGATTGCATCATTGGAATTATGGGAGTCTAAAAGCTTACAGAAGCCATAACTAAGATTTATACTGCCCGAAAGCACAAAGTGATCATAATGTATCTGCAAGGACTTTGGTTGGGACGGGTTTTTGAATCAATACCAATGACTCAATGCTGCTGCTTCTTCATTAGGTTCAGAGATTCCTGGTTTTCAAAGTTACTCTGGAGCATGTTAGAACTACAACTAAAGTGACAAATGTAACAGCTGTTTAAAAAAAGGTTTGTTAAGCATTGCTGTTCTCCGATCTCTTTACCTTGAGGGTTATAGAGTGACTAAATGTACTGAGGAATATCATTAAACTGTAATCTTGCTAACATTATCCACTAACAGGTAGCACAAAATGCCCTGTGTGTGTTGAACAAGGGTGTTTTAGACTGTTTCAGGTTCTCATTGGTAAGAGCCGATATAAACTTCTGTAACTTCAGAATCATCTAACAACAACATAGCACTTAGCGAATGTAGCGGTGAATGTAAAGCTTCTCTCAAGGTCATTTGACCTCAAGCTATCACATGGATTTCCATTCAAAGTGCTTAAATTGCAGTCATTTCCTCTTCTGAATTGTCATGTAGTAATTGCTGTAACTCTGGGGAAAAAACACCTTTTTTCAGCTCACATTTTAAACTATGCTCTTAAACTGGCAACTATAGTCAATCTAATTGGAAACCTGGTGGGTTGAGGGGCCACTGTGCCTTTGTTAAAATAGATGGTCAGATTTTGCCTCTTTGTATTATTTCTCCACGAGTCCACCATTTGGCTGCCTCCTCGCTAAATCACTGCTGTCACTGATCTTCGGAGGTTGCCCATTGCTTGTACAGATGCCAGTTTTCAAGAACAGAAATTAACGAGATCTACTCTTGAACACTCTTGCTTGTGTATTCATACTTTAGGAGTTGAAGAATGTTGGACAACATGAAATTGAGCCTATGATGTTTCTTCTGTGCAGTTACTGCACAGTCATTTTTCTGCAGTGGTTTGAGCTCATTTAAACCATAGTCAAGTCATTCGAGAAACACTTAAAATGTATAGAGTTTGTCAGTTTAGACCCACTGTGCTTGCAGAATTTTCTGAGAACCCTCTCCAAAATGTCCAAGAGTCACAGTGTAGCTGCAGTGTGCACAGCACGTCAAAAAGACTACTGAATCAAACTGTCTGGTGTAACAACCTGTGCTGAGATCAACTGTACTGAAACACAGCACAAGATTGCATGATCATAGAGAGTGTTTCTTGGAAGCAAGATATCAGTAAAGCCTAGCCAAACTGCAGACGAATCGTTTCAGTGTTTGCATTCTTGTGAAAATGTTTCTGACAAGGACACAAGAATCAATAGCTTGATTTGATGATTACCTTGAGCCAGCTTAGTTAGTCATGTTTGCAGGTTTTCAGTCCAGCAAAACCACAGACCAGCTGATTGCACTCAGTGGTTTCAGTCTTCTTGTGCTAAAAAGTGCTAATCAGAGCAAAGACCTGAAATGATAACCTGTATGCACATGGCTCTTGATAGCACATAGATGAAGACTAGATTTAAAATAGTGTCTGGGAGGAGTAGAACACAACCGTCGTTGTTTTATGGGAACTTGTTAGCACAGTATCCAAAACAAGGGCATGGGTGGAGAAGAACCAGATGTGGCCTTTGACAGATGGTGCACAACGAGGTCCTCCAAGCTTGGACAGTGCATACTACATGACATCAGTACCAGATGGTTTACTCATTAACACCCATCCTCTCAAAACATACAGAAAACGCTGTGCTGAGAGGAGCAGAAATCTGAATGCTTCTTTAGCTCCACTGTGGCCCATTGTTTCATGAACATTTGTCTGATGGCAGTCAAGCCATAACCTAAACTCACTGTAACAGCTTGTTCCACACTCACTCAATGTGCCAAAAGCTAAAATGCTGTTCACTTAGTTGAATGCATTTCAAACACAACTGCTTAATTTCTATAATGCAGTTGATCTAGTTCAAATTGAAATAACTTGGGGTATGGATGATTGCTAAAAGTGTCGTTTTCATTTTTTTAAGATTTTGTAAACTAAGTATTTAAAACTAAACAAATTATTAACACATTGCCATCTCTGTATTTAATATTTGTGCAGTTCCTGTTTGACTGAGATGAACTGAGTGAACTGGAAGGAAGGGGGGGCAGCGATAGCACTTGGCACGCTTTCCTGTTCCACTTCAGCATGATCCATGTGTTGTGATGCCTGCAGTGTCCTGGTTTGGCTCTTCACTATGACAAACAGTGAAGTAGGTATTAACAGCATTGTGTTTGGTTGTACGGCTTTGGTACAGGGAAAACAACACTTAAGTAAATAAAAGAGGCCTTTATGTTTAAAGAAAGCAAGAGGTAACTGAGATAGGAATGAATGTCCGTGAGAAAAAAAAGGAATTACTCTTTATGCAGGCTTGTCTGTAGTTCTCAGTCACTTTTTGCTGGGGCTAGTTTATTATCCATCCTCAAATGCAGACATTTTTCATAGTTATTCGAGCATCAGTGCTAACACAAGCATTTCTTTCCCAGACACATGAGTCGGCCTTGAATGTAGGAGGATTTAGCACTTCAGCTAAAAGACTAGAAATGACAAATTGGTATAACTTTAGACATATTAAAAGCCTTCTCTCTTCATAATGAAAAAGCATTGGACTGTACTAACAGTAGCTTATTGCATTCCTCAGCCAGCTTTGTTTATATCACTCACAGTTTACCATAAATAGTGGCAAAAGATTTCATTTTCAGCATTAAAGCAAATATGTTTATTAAGCACTTTAATATACATCAGAAAATTCCACTTCATATGATACAGGAATTCTTTTAAATGAAATGAATGTACATGGTAAGCTATTTACAATCCAATCACTGACAGTCAAATCAAAGATGACAGACAAAACACAGTCAAGACAAACAAGATAACTGCTTAATAAGACTATACAGTATCTTTTCCAACACTGTTTCCAGCCCCAGTCCTGAATCCTTCTATTGACCCTTCATGGCATATGTTTGAGCTACTGCAGTACTGAAGAGCTAAGAAATTTCACTAGGGCTTGTAAGTGATGTGCATGCGATAGGTTTTATACTCCCTCCCAAGTCCTACTTGTTGGCGAAAAATAGCTCGCTGGTAACATTATGAAAAGCCTGCAAAAATGACACAGCCTGTAAACGCTAACACAGCTCCACATAGTTCACGAGAAACAGATGTTTCGGTTCCCTCAGTGTCAGTGGAGCACCACCTCCCCTCCATCTCCTGTGGGGTTAAGTCTTGTTGAACTAATATTCTGCTTCTCACAGGGAGGAGGTGGGGCAGAGTATGTTGTTTCAACTTTGGCTTTACAACTCTGCATTTCAAATGATATCAACAATATCACTGGCAGCTATGAATGTCATTAATGCCTGAAACCTTTTTTTTGTGTCGTGCCCCTGAAAAGTCCAGCAGGAATTACTGAAAATTAACCACATGACAATAAGGAAACAAAGCTTGGATTTTGTTTCTTGCATTGCAGTAGGTTATACATGTAACTCTGCAGGAAAATGCATTTTTTAAAGTCACTGTTTTCACTTTAAATCGCTGCGTTTAGCACCAGACTAGCAGACGGTACACAATGAGTTCTTTAAATATTTTTTTATGCACATACAAAACATAACACATACAACTGAAAAATCCCATAGGGACAAAATTCTTTTTTTTTTTTTTACATTTTCAATGAACCTCCCTCTGTCTTAGATATCTGTAAAACACAAATGCACAAAGCCAACGAAATTGGTAGTCCAAAATAAATGCAGGCAACCTTTGAACACAGCACCATGGTAGATCGCAATGCAACTCAAAATGCAGCAAAAGTGGCTTTTTTTCCAAAAATAAATATGCTTGTACTACACTTGTGAAGTAAACTGCCATAGCGATTAACATATTACACACAACATAGGTTTAGCACATTAATCAAGGTTAACACAGGTTATTTGGGGTCTCTAGAAAGGCAGACTATCAATGGGCTTACATTTATACCATGGCATCAGTTACTGTTATGTCCTCTGGTTTGTGACAATGTTCTCAGTGGTACATTGTTGTCAGTGTGGAAAAAGTAGACAGAACAAACATAAAATAATAAAAAAGGCATTGGTATGTTTCTCTCAAACAATTACTCTGATAAAACATGGATGGGCTACGAAGTGAAAAGAACAAATGCATGTCTGTCATTTTACTCGTTTAAAAGTGCATACACTGTTTATTAAATAGCATTACATTAAATTAAAATGATAGTTTGCATGAATACATGAAGAAGGCTGTAACAGATGTAGGCACATCGAAGTATCAGTTCACATAAGCCTTAGGCAGCAATATTTATATTCCCTAGGTATTATCTGAGGTCTCCCACTGACAAAAATTGTTTTGTTTTAATGCAGATGAAAACAGTTGCTTTGGCACGTTCCCTCCATTTTCTGCATGACGAATGACATTCAAGACATCTGAAACAATACAGGAATGATCTCGGTTAATGATGTGTTTGGGAAGAAAAAGTCTGCTTATCCAGATCCAGACTGACACATTCTTCATGCTAGGCTGTTTAGGTCCAACTAATTATGCTTCAGTTGAGTGCAATTTAGTAACAACTAAAGTTTTTTTTTTAAATTTACTCACTGCAAATGAAAAGGCAAGCCACAGTATAACAATATGCTGCCACCCTGACCCTGATGTCAACTTGTAGCATCAGTGCTAACACAAGCATTTCCATCCCAGACATATTACTTAGCCTTGAATTTAGGAGGATTTAGAACTTTCAAGACTAAAAATGTAATGTCAGTATATGTTCAGAAGTATAAAATGTTAATGTAAAGTCAAGCCAAATTATTACAACGTGCTACCACCCTGACCTTTAGGTCAACTTTAAGACAAATGCTAGACATATTTCAACAAGAGTATATACTGGAAGATTATTTGGATAAGTATCTCTTACCAGCTATAATGGAGTCTCCTTTTTGTAGTTAAACCCAGGATCTGACCCTTCAATCTGTAGTTTCAGGGCTTGTTTAAGGCTTAGCTCAGTTTCACCAATAGGATAGTTCTCCAGAACATCTTGGTGGCCTCTATTCTGTACAGTCCGAGGAACTGATACCCTACCCAGGAAAACCTGATTACCCTGTAGATGATAGTTGGGGTTGGTCATGATACCATTCCTTTTCTTCTCAGAACAGCTCTGCTGCTGGATAAAGAACTGATCTTCGCCTTGCCCCCTGTCCTGTTGAATTGAACCACCAATCATGATCTTACAATGAGGGTCCTTCACAGCAATGTTTGCTACTGATTTGTTGAGGGCAATTCTCTTGTCAAACTGTGTCATCTCATACTCTAGAACCTGTCCTTGTGTTGATCCGCTGTTCTTGATTTTTTTCTTATCACCACCTTTACCGTTTGATGTCCCATTTCCGCTCTTACTTCCCTTTGTTGACTTGAGACCAGGTTTTAAATGAGACCAGTCATAATCATTGGATGGAGATGATGGCTGCTGACCAATGGACTTAGTTGTAGAAGAAGGGGACACAATAGACTGTCTGCTCCTGCTACGAGGCAGTGAGTGCTGCTGGATTTGTTCTGTGAAAGTCAATCCATGAAAACTGTCAATCGGCACAGTCTGAGCTGTGGCTGTAGATGATGTTGTTCTCAAGGAGGAGTTCTTGGAACTTTTGAGAGAATTATTTGACAAAGAGGATTTCTGTCTATCTACAGTGGAATCGGGAGATTCTGATGGAGAACTGAAAGCATGCACAGGTCCATTGGGTAGACCACGTCCAGATGACTGCATATCTCCTGCCCCAGTGCTGCCAGAACTACTCGATTTAATGGTGAGGGACTGCATTTTACCAGTCACAGCCAATGGTGTTTTTTCGTCCATGGTATGTACAGGGGAAGGATTGCAACCATTGAGAGTCGTGGCTCCGTATTTTTCCAAAAGTTTTATGATCATAGAATGGCCACCTTTTGCCGCAACTCTCATTGCTGTGCGTCCAAACTGATCAGCATGGTTGGGATCAGCACCGTTTTCCAGAAGTATTTGCACAACATCGATGTGACCCTCTTGTGCAGCTATGCCTAGTGCTGTTGCTCCCTGGTTGCATGTGTGATCCACATGTGTGCCATTCTCTATCAAAAACTGCACAACCTTTGTGTGACCTTGCCATGCAGCAGACTGGAGGGCAGATCGCTTCTCATTGTCACAGGCGTTCACATCAGCATGATAGTTAATCAGGAGCCTCACCATTTCAATATGCCCTTGCCAGCAGGACACGTGGAGAGCCGTTCTGCCCTCAGTGTCGCAAGCTTCAACATTGGCTCCATTTTCAAGAAAATACTCTGTCATGGCCAACTGATTTTCAAGTGCCAATATGTAGAGTGTTGGGCGTCCATCTGCATCTTTGTAGTCTATATCAGCACCATGGCTCAGCAGCAGTTCAACAATATCCCTGTGGCCTTCTAATGCAGCCACCCTGAGAGCATTTCTCCCATCATATCCCCTCTGATCAATGCATGACTTGTTTTCCAGAAGAATTTGCACACAGTCATAATGTCCTTCTTGCGCAGCTAATATCAGCGGTATTCTACCATCATTATCTACCTCTGTACAACGAGCACCTTGCTCAATAAGGGCATAGCACACTTGACGGTGGCCCTCGAATGATGCCATATGTAGCGGGGTCCAGCCTGCATCATCCCTGTGATTCTCATCAAGACCTCTGTCCAGCAGAGTTCTGACCACTTCCACGTTACCCTGCGCAGATGCTATGCTCAGCACAGTCCTTCCCTCACTGTCGATGCTATCAACAGCAGCCCCCGAAAAAAGTAATGTATTGACAACAGAAGCATGGCCCATTGATGCAGCGGCAAGAAGAGGGGTGCGACCATTGTTGTCTGTATGATCCACATCTGCACCACCTTCCAGAAGCAGATCAACTACATCAACATGTCCTTCATAGCCAGCCACAAGGAGAGGTGTCATGCAGTCTTTGTCACAGTGGTCAACCTCTGCTCCTCTGTCAATCAAAAGGCTCACAACAGAAGCATGGCCTTTACTTGCTGGGATACACAGAGCGGCTACTGAGAGTGCAGTCCTACCATCCACATCTTCATGATTAACTTCAGCCCCGTGGTCCAACAGGTGCTCAACAATCTCTCTATGTCCCATGTAGGCTGCAGCAATGAGAGCCGTTCTTCCTTCATTGTCTGCTTTGTTGACCTCAGCCCCATGCTGAAGAAGGTTCAAGACTATGTCTTCATGCCCCCCCCAAGCTGCAGCTCTTAAAGCAGTTCTACCATCAGCATCAGCACAGTCCACCTTGGCACCCGCATAGAGCAACGCAGATACAACTTCTGAATGTCCACCCCAAGCTGCTGAGCGCAGGGCTGTCCATCCATCATGATCTGTGTGGTTTATGTTGGCCTCACAGCCAATTAGGCAGTTAACCACTTTGGTATGGCCCTGCCTCGCAGCAAGAGTAAGTGCTGTTTGTCCGTGGTTGTCTTCTAACTCCATGTTTGCCCCTCTAGATATGAGCAAGTTGACCACATCAAGGTTTCCACTGTATGCAGCATTGGCCAGCAAAGTTCTCCCACTGGAATCATACTGATTCACGGATGCCCCATTATCAAGCAATGTCCGTATTGAGTCCTCTCTTTCCAGTGCCTGTTGTACAATACACGAAGCATGATCATCCTCATTGTTAACATGAGCTCCAGCTTTGACCAGAAGTTGCAGAACCTCCTGTTCTCTTGGTATGGAGGTGGTCAGAGAGTCTTTAGCAGGAGTTCCATTCCAAACCATCCAAAGAGCCAGATTAAATGGCTCAATCTGCAGATTGGAATTGACAAGATGAAGTGCAAATTCCTGCACTTCGAGTGGTTTGAGTTGCTTTGCCCGACAGGAGTAACTCATCGCTAACATCCTATGTCCCTCTGCTGCATTGCACAAGTACTTCTGGGTGCAGTGCTTAACATCGAGTAGCCATTCTGCAAAACTGTAGTGAAAAAGTATTTTACTATTCCCAAGGCCATCAACCAACAACTTGGAGAGAATGTCCATCTTTTTCTGAAACTCTTCCATAGTCAGTGTCATGTTTTTAGTCCAGACTGCATGGTAGAGTTCCTTAATCGTGAGTGGCCTGCAAGTTGCCAGGATTACATTAAGGATGGGCTGAACTTTGGCAAATTGTTTCCTGACAAATAGTCTTTGGCAGAGCCACAGGTAAAGCCCATTGAGGGTTCCAGGGATGTCACGGATCTCACGAAGCATGATAAAGTTCTCCACTACGCCATCCAGCACACGCTCCAGGTAGAGGAAGCAGCCACTGCTTTTGATGTGGAGTTGATTAAGCATCTCAGCTGTTTCCTTGGTAAGGTGCTGCCTCAAGGCCTCTTCCTGGTCCAGCCTGTGGAGGATGTACTGTTGCACATCTTTGACAATGTAGGCCTTGCGCAGATCATCGAGGCTGATTTTGCGGAATCCTGGAAGAAAAGAAATGGATATTATATGAGTTGGATAAGAGATGGGTATGTAGTGCACAGTGAGACATTTTAAAAAGGCATTAATTAACTAGAAATAACTTCAGTACACTATATTTGAAAACAAAACAGTTAATAAGCTACAACTACACTGCCCTTAGTGTCATTTTGTTAAGTTTGACCTTGAGTGTATTTATCCACTGATCTTATGCTTTTGGTTAAGTCAACCGTTAATTTCCCATGGCACAGGATAATTAGCAGTAAAGTCATGTTACTATAGAATAAAAAAAACTTTCAGAGGAATTGGGTGCATTATCCCTCTCGGTGCTAGAAACAGTCATGATCAACAGTAGGTCAGTTTAGCCCATAAACAACTAAGAAAACAAAATAATGGAAATCAGTGCCCTATACTATATTTATATTATATTATATATTTATATATATTTATACCTATTACTATACTGTGTCTGACAGAGAAGTTACCAGAATGAGACTGCCTGTGTGGGGATAAAATGTGATCATTTCAGTGTTCACACAACTGAAATTATGACTAAATTACATATAAATATACCTGTGTGGTTGCATGTACAGCTACACCCAAATGTATTCATCAAAAGAGAAGCTAAAAAAGGGCAGCACCACTCCTAGCAGCATGCTTAAAGAAATGTATTTACAAAAAATAATACCGTATCCCCCAACCCTCAGTCCCCCCAAAAACATAATTTTGTTCAACACTGAACCCACTTGATTTGTCAATTAATTCATCAACTGACTGTTGAGGTTATTAGCACTTAATCTGCAGGAGGAAATCTGTGTTCAGGGCTGAGCATGTACAAGAATCAAAATAGGGGAGAAGAAGGGAGACATCATTTTCATGCCTCTAGCACATCAATAGCCTGTAAAACATGTCTCCAGTGCCTCACTTATTATCCTGCTACATGCTCACTGCACAGACCTTTAGAAATCCTACTGGAAAAAAAGGCAATGATCACAATGGGTCTTAATGAATGATCTTTCATGTGAATTCCTTTCAGATATGTGGAAAAATGGCTCCATAATGCTAGGCTAATGGTTATAAAGTGAACTTTCCTCTATGTTTAAACAATGTGTTCATGGTTTGTGTAACCTCCAGCCTAAGGGAAAGGAAAGCATTTTTATATACTTTTATTTACAGTTCCCATGGTTCTCTGGGTTATGGGGGAAGGGAAAAACACCACCAGAGCCTCTGTCAGTGTTATTCACTTACAATATTTTACAGTGACTAAAACGACTCATCCCACAGGAAAAGCAGTTATGTCTTGTTGCTAATGCACTTCTATACCAGGCAGAATATGGTGTCATGTTTCTAAAATGACAGCAAATAAGGTTACTTTTAGGCTTTAAATCACTGACTCAAACATTGTATTTAAAAGAACCAACTAAACTCTGCTTCAGTTCTTTCAACCTTAACAGTGAAATGTGATTGCTTTGATTAAATGACAACTTTTCCCTGTATACAATATGAATCAGACCCTGTCCACATGCCTTAGGCAGTGTGCTGTTCATCTGACTGCTGTCGAGGAGGTGGAAAGGCAAAAGGCTGTGAAATATTGGAAGCCAACACCTGGATGCCTGTAACAAACTGAAATGAGTTTAACAAGAGTTCCCAAGCCGATACTGACAGTTTGGAAAACAGATCTTGGTAAACAGGTGCAGGGATGGCTTTTCTTTATGAGTTTGTTTAAGATAAGCACACTCCCACAAACAGCACCTCACAATAATCTTTTACTTTGTCCTTGAGGTCTTGGTCATATTACAAACTGTGATAACTCAATTTAAATTAAAAAAACATCACAGAATATGACTATTTCACATCCTTTGACACAGAAAGAGACAGTGTGAGAAAAATGTTTGCTGAATTCTTCAAAAAAAAAAAAAAAAAAAATCAGTGCTATTGTTAAACTTTGTTATAGGTACTAATGACTTATCAAAAATACTTGACATGGCAGTGTGGATAATTCCAGACAAAACACTTTATATTAACAGTGATCAAACGGACAGAGACATTTAGTTATATAGTCCAAACTACAATAAATCTGGAATCAATGTAAAACATTGTGATAAAAAATGCCAAGTATTCATTACTACAGATGTAATGTAATATTTAACAAAACGCAGCTGCACAAATGGTTTAAATTAAATATTCTATAAAGTATCTATCCAGCATTGTACCAGATAATTGCCCAATAAATACCGCAACTTAATTACCTTAATCAACTAGCAGTCTGTCATAGTTTTCAGTGAGTTTTCTAAGCTCTCCTCACCTTCTTTTCCCTGGTTACATGGCCTCATGCACTGGCTCCCACTTGAGTCTTGGATGACTCACTGACATTACAAGAGCTAGATTCATAGTAGGCATGCAAATCAGTTAGAGACAAGATAACATACTGAAGCACTGCTATCTTCAAAGCAAGCATCTATCTATCTGCTACCACTAGACAATGTTCACACTTCCTCTCCTTATTTTCTCCAGACCTCTGTTTCACTACCTCAAACTTGTGTTGGTCTGTTTAGTCTGAAGGCCAAACTAGCTAGTGTCCATGCTTCCTTATGCTTGCACTTCTATTTAACTTAAGATAAAAAAAATTTTTAATCACATTGTGTGCTATAAAAGTACCACTATAAGCGCAGCCCATAATATCAATTTGTATTATTTTATTTTCAAAAACAGACATCTGATAACGGGTGAGATCTCCTGTCTATGGATAACTCTTGAGACTCTGATGTCACTGACTGGCCCTCCTACCCCTTTCTAGACTCAGTCCTTCTTTGGACATTCTGAGTTTGCTTCTATTAAGACAGGAAACCACTAGCTGAGAAGGGGAAAGAGGCCATTAAAGGGGAAAAACAAGGAGCCCAAAAAGAGCCAAAAGAAACCCACCAGTGACTTCAGCAAAGTGTGACGTGATATTTAGTCTCGGTGAGTCCGATTTTCTCTATTCACTGAGGGACTAATAACAACACTGAGTATGCATTACAGCCCAGTTCTGGAGATGCTACTCTATCATGAATTTTCTTCTATGAGAACAAAAGAAAAATGCTTCTGTGCTATAGTTTATGATAAACAGTTTCTCCTACATTCTGTTATGAAGATACAGTGAGGAAAGCTGGAGGAGTGAGGAGGAGACTACAGTGTGTGGATAGTGAGGATATTTGACTACAGCCAGGATGAAATACATAAAACAAGCTTTTTCAAAATAAATTTCTGCAAAAAAAAAAAGAGGAAAAAAAAAAGAATAAAACCACCAAGAGCCTCCAGTCAGAAGAAGCGAAAAAAATCTTTTTTCCCCTTAGTTACTGCACACAGTGGAAGATGACCTACAATTTCCACTTTAGTCATCAGCACACATCACTTAATAATGTTTGGATGTCAACTGTAAAGTTGTGGTATTATTAATGTCCTATTTCAGCAGATAAACAACTAAAATAACCACTAGGGGGTTTTCATCCATCCAACCTGTATTTGATGGTTGTGGTGTAACAGGAACTACTATTAAGTGTCACAAGAATGCAACTGCAAGAACTGGCTACAAATGTTCTAATTCCTTCCGAGAACCAGTTTTTTCTTTCCAAAACCCAACAGTCTTGAAGGCCTATGTTCTACACCACTGTAAGTGGGCTACACAAACTGTAGCTGAGTATATTTTGTTTGTACAGGCTATTTATGTGTTTGTGAGAGGATGGTCCAGAGTCTGAACAAAAGCAACTGCTAAACACGAAACAAATGACACATTCATCAGGGTGAGGGATGCAGGTCCCGAGTCTCTGAGCCAGCTGCTGCTCGTTACAGAACTGGATACCAGCCACAAGAGACAGATCCTCACATACAAAAGAGTGACTGTTTGCCTTCTAGATTAATTTTTCAGATGACAAACGAGGCAGGGTGCATGTGTGTCAAGAAACAAGGGGTCCGGCTTCATCAACAAGGATTTCAGAATGGCAGCTTGTCAGATTTGGCACGTTCTTTGCAAGACACCATCTTAAGTCATTGGATCCATAAAGAAAACAGAAACCCAAACCTCACTGCCCTCTCCTCAGGCTCTCCAGTAAACCCACACTCAACAAACGTCTGTTCGACAGCTGCAGCTTTCCCTACTCCAAAAAAACATGAGAGAGCCAACCTCCTAAACACAAGTATGTGGATGAGAGTCAGCTCCAACGGTCTGCAAACAACAGTCCTTTGAAAAGTGTCCTGCCATTTAAGCTTTGAAAAATACTGCAGAGTTCCTTGTTTGATTATATACAGTCTACTTTCTACACTAATAGACGAATAAAGACAAACCTTTCTATTTTATCTTGGATAAATGTGGCTTGTTCACAAGTGGGAAACAACAGAGACAGTGCTGAGAAGCTTTGACTCCAATGGGGCCCCAATTAAACAGTTGCAAGAGAAAATCATTTTAGATCAGCGATTACATTTAATGTGTACTGTATATACCTTCCATACTAAACAACCACCAGGCGAGACACTGAAATTATTACACTTTGACAATTAATTTATGCTAACGCTAGAGGCAAAACACATGAAAAACACTCCTGCCCAAGCACGCCTCTTGCTGAATTTCAAACAGGGATCTGAAAGGGTTTCCAGTCAAACCTGTTGTGGTGCAACTCAACAGGGCTGATGAGGTGGGGGTGGGGAAACAGAATTACATTTATACAGCGTGGTTGCGCTTTTAGATGAGCTTTGATAGCTTCATCATAATGCAATCTGAACAACACATAATACATAATTTACGTCTGTCCTCTGTCTGTGCACAACACCATAGAAAGAAATACTCTTTTAAACCCATGGATGGTTCTTTTTCCTTTGAATGACAGCTCATTATGATTGTGACAAGGGGCTGAGTCACAAGGCCCTACACCTGGTGTGTAGCCCTCTACTCACTGTGTCATATAATGGATAGCTACTACTAGAGAGTTGTCACTATATATCACAGAACCCTTTTGCAACTGCACAGAGAACTGGAAATTTCATCCAAATGTAGAAATTCAAAATTTAGAGAGGTGAAAAAGTATTCAGCCAAGAATACACAGATTAAACTGGACCAACAGTATTTAGTTAGTAGGAACCCGAGACAAACAAATGTCAATTTGTCTGTCAAACTGTCTATTTAGCAAAGTGTACCTAATAAACTGCAAACTAAGTATATATCTGTTAAGTGCTTAATTCATTCCGAGATCCCAAATATCCCAAATCAACCGAGTCATTCAAAAAATGTCTGATGTCAATCTAAAATAACACCATCTAAAGATAGAAGTTTTTGATCTTCGTGGTGGCAGCAAGAAGAGCTAGGACTTTGCTGGCTTATGCTGGATCAAATTTCTTCATTTTCAATTGAATTCATTACACTGGCTGACCTCCAAGTGAACTCGTTTACCCCTACTGCCATATGTTTCCATTTAGGTGAACAAAAAAACTACTCTGTCTAGGATGTCAGTGATCAGTCGTGTTCGATTAGCAATCAAGTCAAACAAGCCATTACCTACTATCACCATGCAGTGCTGGGAAGGACTGAAACCGTATTGGAAGGATTTCACAGTGAAATGTGTCTAGACCACAGATTCAGCATGAGGAAAGCTGCGGCTGTTTGCTGTGGAATTAGGCACTTGTTAAGTCATCCTTGGCATGCAGGTCAAAATTCCAAGATTTAATTAAAACACCATTCAATTAAAGCACAAACTGAAAAGTCAAGCTTTCAACAAACCAAAAAAAAAATATCTATAAACCTATAAAAATTTGGCAGGGGCATGCCACATACCAAAGGGCACCGTGTCAGAAGAAAAGAGGCCAGTCGGTTTGTCCGCCAAGTTCAGAATCATGTTACTGCAGTGCAGCACCCAAAGGTGTTGTAGGTACAGACACAGCAGACCTGTAATTTGCCTGGCTGTCAGACTGCATGGTGGTAAATTACAGTATTCAGTGAGGATTATGGTCTTCAGCTCATCCAAAGTGAGGCTCAACATGCAGCCTCACAGACGACAACTCATACATGAATATGGACATAAATCAGCTTGTCTGTGTAAGTCAATTTCAAGAAGGGAGGTAAGATAATTGCTGTTCTTGTTCTTGTTACCTAGGCATATAGGCACAGAGACAATTAATACTGTTAACTCTTAAGAAGTTTTCTCCAGGAATAGAGGACATATGAATTCTATTATGTTTTGGTTGTAGGAGGAATTTGCCCTTTGGTTTAGCTTTGTTAAATATTGCCTGCCTAGTGAAGGTTGCAGCATTGGCCAGATGTGTTAAAATGCGTTAAGTTCTTCAAAATATTGAATAAAGGCTTTTCATTTTCTACTTAAAGACTACATTGACGCTCCTTCAGATCTCAGAACTGACAATGGTTAGTGGCAACTAATCGCTCCTAAAATGTATTTCTTAATTCAATTTTGGATTCATCTATTATATTTGACTATGAATCCAACTGTCTAAAATGATGCCGCTAAAATGAAATGTACTTGGGTGTCTGTAAGCAAAGCCATCTTTGTCTCTCTTCGGGGAGCGTTCCACAGCCCAGAAGAAATAAACCATCCTTGCTGCTTTACGACTGTGTTTGTGTTGTCAGTCGGCCAGAAGATCTTGCGGTCCCTCCAGTGAGGTCCTGCTTTTTAACCAAAAAGGAAGTATAAACACATCCAGGGAGATGTTAAAAGTTTTGTTGACCTTTTCCAGAGGGACGGACTTGCCCTGTGGCAGATTCACCCTCAGGCCTCAGGACAAATGGCTGCTTAGAAAGGTGGAGGAGGGTGCGCACTTTAAACAGTGCTGCCCTTTTTCATTTGTGATCATTGGTGATAAATCAGTTCTGTCTCTTGGTGGCGTGGGTAAAGAAAGCTCCATTCACAGTGGGCAGACAGGAGCTGGAAGATGTGGTTAAGGCCCTTGCTAGGGTGGGCTAGCCTCTCTCCCAACGCAATGCAAATACAGGAAAAGAAAACACAAGCCCACCCCAGAGTCACATCATTTACTGAAGTTGTAGCCTTTATTGTACTACAGCTGTGGAATTTCTAATGACTTATCTAAGTATAGTGGGGTATGCAAGCAGACCTAGAGATCACTTTTGGGTGTGTGTCATCTTAGTAAGGAAATGAGCAAACCCTGCATCAAAGTACCTCACAGGATGACAAAGCGCGCACCATCCTGTAACATTCCTCAGTATGAGGTAGGAATAAACTGTAACCACTTTAATTACAGCTGTGATTCATAAGTCGGAGGGGGTTTTATGTATGGTTTTTAAAAGGCAATTTTCCAGGTTTTTGTCTGGTAGATCTCCTTTACTCCTGCCAAATGTCCTTTATGACAAACGAGCCCAACTAAGAGTAGTATTGGGGAAAGAATCAAAAGAAGAATGTATTTAACGATAGTGGAAATGAATCTAATTGAAATTGTTGTAACACTTCAGAGCAAGGGAACCATTATCTTTCATGGCTGCTGTGGCACACTGATACTATATTATTATAACTACTGCCACTGTAGTTGACAAACCCATGCCTTCTCCATCCTTCCTCATCCCTCACTTATGTTAGCTTTTCTCTCAAAATCCTACATACAGCATGCACAAATTTTTGTTTTGGGCTTCTTTTGAAGTGGGTCATACCTGTATTAACAGAGAAGTCTTGAGATGCTTCCAAGCCTGAGCAGAGAATAGAAAATTATCTACCCATTCTGATTATCACACATCTTTTTACCTCTCTGTAAGGCTGCATTCTGATGGCATAAAGCACTGGAAATATGGAGATAGCTTGGCTCTGTCCAAAGGAAACAAAATCCACCTACCATCACATCTAAAGCTCAATATTTAACATGTTATATCTCAATTGTAACACCAATACAAAAGCCAAGATAAACACAATTCACATTTTCCTGACTATGAAACTTTACTTTTGAACTACTGCTTCACTGCTCCACATCTCATTATGAAAAATATGTATTTAGTAACATTTAACACGTGATTAACAAATTAACATGTAGATATGTAAAAAGGTTCAGTAAACCTCAGCTCTGTAGCTGTGAACTTACATGACTTATTGGCCGATTGTCACAATGTCAAGCTAAAGCCAGGTTGTGTATGTTGACTTCTGTACTTCAAAGCTGCTCGAAGACTCATCTGATGGACTAAAATAGCAAGATGAAATGCGAGGCTAAATACAGACATACTCAGCGAAGTGTGAGAAATAGACACGTATAGTTTTGTTGTGTTCATTTCCTCCAAAACTTATCTTAATTTGGAGAGATACTGTAAAAGGCGTCTGTTATCTAGTCTCATTTAACAGCCTGGCAGCAGTGAGACGTTCCCTTCAAGAGCAAGGCTCCTTTCAAGTGATCACAGAAAATCAATTATTTCTTATTTATTATAATATTACAATGACTAATGCCTGAAGGGCTAGGAGGGTTGGTCCTGTATTGCCTCTAGTTAACTCCAAGAAGTTGCATATTGTAATTTTAAGAGTAAATAGCAATATCATTTTAATACCAGAGAGAGACCTGCCCCTAGGAAGATTCCTTCACATACTTGCTATTTGACAAGCGTGCACAATAGACAATATAGGGCAGATGGTAGGCATTACAGTTCAGTGATGCTACAGACAATAACAAGATCATACACTAGGCTGGATCAAATGCCATGAGGTTTTATTATTACAGTGAGACTAGAATTATTTTTAATAGAAGCCAAATTGAAATTTCTGAAACAAAGGTTTTATAAATACTGCTTTATAATACTGTATATTATGTAGACTTCATTGAAATCTGAGACGTCAGCATGTAGCATGTTCTCTTATTTTGAGAATTATCTTTATCAGTGTTAAAAAATACATGTATGACAGGCTGTTTCTATTTAAACACCCAACCCCCTTATTTCCCCCCTTGCACTCCACCCTCTCTTCCCCTTTTCCTCTGCTCTCCCTTCTGCCAGAGGCCTTGTTAAATTGGCACAGATTCTTCCCTGTTCCTAACCAAAATCACTGCCTAATTGTTTCCACTCTGCTACTCCTATCATGGCCTTACAGTAACACACACAGAGGGGGTAAGCACAGTAAAAAGTTTCTTGCCATAATTCTGCTGTCACCTATAATATTCTAATTAGAAAACAGAGTTACAAAGTGGTTTACATAGGACAGTCCAAATAAAACTGTCCAGCATGATAAATAAGTTCACTAAAGCACAAAGATCAAATAAAAACCCAACAACAATGTCCAAAAATACCCCTAGACGTCTTGCTACTGTTTTGTGATCTGTAGACAGGGACCCAAGATGGTTCTGTAGAGAGGATATGGTCTTTAAATGGCTAAATAGATTTATGAAGTTATAAAACATCTAAATCTTAATTTCTGAAAGATATACATGATCATCAAATTTTTTGCCATTATATCCTTGTAGATGCATATAGAAAATTATAGGGTGGCACAGATTAAACCATGGGGAACACCACAGGTCAGAGGGGCCACACAGACAGCCAATAAATGACTGAGTAACTTCTGTTTGTCAAGTACAATCTAAATCAGTAGAGGGTCAGTTGTAGGTTTAATAAGATGTGGGTTAGCTACTCCATGCTTAAGGTAGGAAGAAAGCTAACAGAGAGAACTAGAACAGGGTTAAGATAGTGGGTCCTACAGTGTCAACCTGTTTTGCAAATTTATCAAATTATCAGAATAATTCGAAGATGTGTTTATTTGTTAAACACTTAAAATACTTGGGAGATGTAGTTTAAAATACTTGGGAGATGTAGTTTGTGGGCTGGGTGGCAGACAACAAAATCAAGCTATTCTCCTCTATTTCCACACTTAAGATTAAAACCAGAGGAGTTCAGTGTGCAACCCTTTATGTGACTTAATAAAGCCTTAATAAAATGTAAACATATTTATGGCTATTAACATCCACTGTAAAAAAAAATGGACAACAGGGAGAGAAAACATGTATATTAAAATTGGATAATTCAAGCACAAAACCAAGACATAATAAAGCTCCTGAATGAAAATGGACTTAGATTTTTGGGGCCTATATATGAAAAGTTAAAGTAATAGGGCCATTCTGCATAAAACACAGCAATTCAAAAAAAAGTTTCCCACAGGAGTATGGGGAGGCATTTAAAATGATTCTATTGTATCACAGCCAAGCCACTAGCACGGACAGAAAGCCTTGGCTGGTAGAAATGTGAAAATCAAAAGTTTCATTCAGTGTTGGACAAAGACCTGAACTTAACCAACAAATGAACTTATTTCTAACATTTGCCATGTCAAATACGACTTGAGTTGAGTTTGGAACAAAAACATTCAAAGATACCAATCTAACAGGCAACGGGCTAAAAAGGTGTACGATTAGGGTTTACTGTGCTGCCACATAGAACATAAAGAAGTCAGCAAGCATGCCAGCCCCCAGTCTACCCTGATCCAGATCATCGGGGGTGTAGTGTCCACCGAATACAAATGGTGAAGTTAGATGCTGAGCAATTAATTGGTCCTTTAAGGACTCTGCCAGATGGGTCACCTAGGTGGACACTGTGATAAGGATAAAGACAGCCAGAATACACCAACCAAAGAAGTTAACAGTCAAGACTTATTTTTAGTCCACTGAAAAATATAATATAAAAACTCACACACTTGATCAAAATAAGAGATCATGTATTTCAGCCAGACAGGCAGATATTCAGAAAAATTCTTGTACTGCTACTAACAAACAGTACAGTCTTTGTTTTTGAGGCATAAGCCAAGCGGATGCGAGCAAGGCATTCTGCTACAGAAGTCAGAATGCCTCCTTCTTCCTGCTCAGTCTCAGAGGTGCTGAAAACTTCCCAAAGCACATTCCAGTCTGAGACAGACTCAAGGAATAACAGTTGAGCGAGGAAAGAGGAATTCAGAGTTTTGCTCTTGGGGAAAAAGTCATCACTTAAAGAAAAGAAACACTCTGAAGCTCACTGTATGACTCAGTCTTCAGTGCATTAAGTACAGATATCAATATACAGTTAAATGTGCCAAAAATGAAATAAAATATTCAGTTTCTCTCTCCAGATGAGGTCTTTTAGAACTCTTAACTGTATTTGAGGTGGTCCTGGAGCTTTTCTGCAAAATGACCTTGTGGTTAAAGGTCGTTCTTCAAACTTTATCAACATGATATTCATAGAACCACAAAGTCCCACCACCACAGACAAGAGTATACTGGGAAACCCACACAACCTTCACCCCAGTCAAAATAAGGGTTGGGTTTGTGCAAAGCATTAAGGTCTTTTGGCAGGTCACTGTCATCTCTGACTTGTAAACAAAACAGATTTTATTTTTAGGGGACACTTGGCCTCAATTTGATACACTAAAGTCTTTGGTCTATATCAGGTTCAATGCTGCATGAATATGAAGCATGCACACTGCTGTATTTATATTAAGGTGCACAAGTTAACGCAGGACACTTTAACTGGGTGAGCATGTTTGCGTGCTGCTCTACATCTGTCTACAATATGTGGGAGGGGGGAAAAAAAGCTGAACAATGCAGAACAATTTCCAGTATTGAACTAAAAGCAGAGGCCTGACTCTAGACAAAACAAAGACACTGCTAAAAGCATCCGCTAAGGAGACAGACCAAGCCGTATGGGTCTGTAGGAGCACATCAACGCACAAACTCAATATGATTCAATGACAAGCAAAAATATGAAATTTTCAACCTAGAACAGCATGTTCACCTAAAAAAGAAAAGAACAGGAAAACAAAATCACATATATCCTTCGCTGCTTTCAAATGGCGACATTGAGTGCGTTTGGATCCGTTTTTCTGTTCAAAAGGGGGCTCGTTTTTGAAAACCAATTGCTGGGCAATTGCAATAAGAGCTTAAGAAAAGCTTGGCCATCATCAAAGGGGCAGTAAAAAGGGAAAGAGATGAGAGCCAGACCAAAAAACAGAAAGAAAGAAGATAACTGATGTTTATCAGATTGTTCCAAGATGAAATTCCTTTTAAACCATATCAAAAACAAAAAAGAACAGGCAGCTCTTCAGCTACAAACATGAGGAGAAAATGCAAATAGGCAATCACTAAACTTCATGAGATTCTCTGAAGCAAGTTTAAGATTAAATTTAAGAAGTTTTCTCATTACTATTTACATCTGTAGCTTATATGGACATATAATCCCCTGCTGGCTCCACTGTTCAATTTATGTGCACTCCAAATAAAATCTGACTGTTTAAATCTTCAATGATCTGATCCAGACAGGAAACAACACACATATGTGAGAAACCAGATAATACGATTTGATGCCAACTGCTGCTGAGAGAAAATCAAATATAAAACTTCTTTGTCTGTGTCATCTGTGAAGTAAAACTTGAAGTAAAATGCTGTGAGGATGTTTCATACTACCCTCTGATACCAATCCAGAATCTAATCTACCACGGGCACCTACACAGAAGCTTTGATGTTAGAGGAAAGCGTGGGTGGGCATGTCTTTGCGATTATAAAGTGGGCAGCTTGCAGCACAGTTGGTTAGTTGAATTAAACACACAACGCCCACAAAGGACTCAAAGTGAGTTCTGTCCTGTCCTAAAACTCAAACCTCAACCCCACTGTCACTGTCATCACTGATCAGATCTACTCATCTAAACTTTGCAAATATTGCACTTAATGCCTAACACAGAAGCGGATCATTTATAATCTTCCAAACTATATTTTTGAATTAAAGTGTAAACGTAAGACTGACACAGACAAGACTATGTAATTACATTGAGCCTATACATGAGTTGATTATAAAGCACGGCTTGAGTATAAACCCTATGCTAGCGGCCACTTGTGACTCACTACATCCATAAATTATCAATTATAAAACAATTATTTTCGTCATTGTTTTGTTCATAACATTCCAAATGTCTTATCATTGTCATTCAAAGTGGGCTTAATATGCTTATGTTTGAAAGATTTACACTTCCTGAAAGACAAACACTAAAAGATTCCTATGCTCCTCGCCATCTGACGAAACATTGCTGGACATATGCCACAATGTGAATATACCACATACAAACAAATTGAGGCTAAATAGCATTTGTTTTTGTACATTCCTGTCTAAAACTGATCACCATACACAAAAGAATATATTTATCTGCTATATTATGCCCCAAGGCTCCTGGTAGACCTGTTAGACTCTGGACAGAACAGAAGCTCTCAGACCTTCCGCATCATTCATCATGCTGACAAAAAACACAAGCTGCTTCACAAAGAACTACAGGCAAAGACCATGATAGGGCTTAAAACCCGCTCCTGTTGCTATGCCAAATTATCCCAGCAGGCCTACACAATGACAAATTACTGTCCAGATTTAACATCACTATCACAGTTATTTTGGGACATTGTACTACACCAATATGAAAATTATACTTCATTACACTTTCCCAGCTCATTAACACAGTGAAAGATTGTTGGAAAAAGCATGCAGCTCTTTCAGCCTTGAACCTTACTTCATGCATGTACTGAGAGGGAAGTAGCACAAAAACGGCCGCTTAGACTGCTGGGATATTACATAATGGTTTCACAGGCAAGCCGAGGGCACAAGAAGCTCCCACATTCAGTTGTTTTGGAAAGGTAGTGGGGGTACACATAGCACTGTGAGTCTGTGGAGGAGACTTCCTCCCACACACTCAGGTTCTTGATTAATAATATGCCAGCGCATCCGCATTTTCAGATGAAATGTATCATACTGAGACTGAAATATAGTTGACATTGAGCAGAAACCACCATTGCCACAACCATGGACATTCTGACAAATGAAAATATTTTCTCTCTCTAGCTGATGTCTCTTTACATTAGATGTATTACAAAATGCGTCATTGTCAAAACTACAGAACTCATTAAAGTACAAAATTTCCTCTTCAGAGTATAGTGACCCACAGTATAATTCATTAAGGGAAACACCATATTCACCTGTGAAGAGTTTGGTGATAGCTTTGTTCTGTCTGCGTGCAGAGCAGATGAGCAGCAGCCAGGGAGGCAGGAACTCATGGTGACTGGCCAGGAGCTCAGCAATGGTCCTGGGGGAGCCAGGGGATGACCGCTGGTCCCCCTCACCCAGCTGGCAGCCTTCATCGATGGAGTCCACCAACAGGAACAGAGATTGCTGGGGAGGCTTCACATTCAAGAGAGGTAAAAGGACGCATCTGGGGAAGGAAGAAATCAACAGATTTGTCAGAAAACCTTCAAGTTTCCTTTCAGAATCAACATTTTCCATGGGATACTATAAAGCAAAATTAAATTAAATTAACAAAGTTAATCTTCCTTTTGGCATTGTTAAAATCAGCCACTTAGCCCTTTCAGATAACTAACTTCTGAACCTTGAACAATTTGCGGGAATAATTTTTTTTGGATCTACTTCAAATTAGTCTAAAACCTTACACAGATAATTTAGGTAAAAGTCTATTGTACTAGTTACAATATTTATGTTTAAAAAGAGCAATAGACTTGAAGGCCATTGAAGTGTACACGGTAACCTCGTGTTTATATTCAAAATTTTGTACTTTAAGAAAAGTTAGTCTCATAACCATTTTGTGGGCTAAAACCTGTTTTTGAACTCAATTGCTTAAATGCGTCCTTAACAGCTCCGACATTAAAATGTCACTAAAGCAAAATCTTTGATTAAAACACAGCTCACTGTTATCCTCCAGTGCACTGCACAGGCTTTACTGCAGGTTCTACCAGTTTGTGTGGTATGACGCAACACTGCCGCTACAACGACACAGTTGCACTGAACATGAGTGATTTTCTTGAGGCGTATCGTATCTAAATTCATCAGTCTCAACTGGGAGAGTGTGTAGGCGTTAAAATATGTCTCCATCCAATCCAAACTGATACATTAACAAGCCCACTGCAAATGATGCACACTGAGCAGACACAGTCGATTATTTAGTCGGTTTTATTCAACAAAAACAACTTTGCCTGAGAGCGAAATGTTCAGCCACGAGATGATCTCAGAAGATGTGGACAAAATGTGTTTAAATCCAACCATAATATTTAGTTTATGTTTGAATATGAACAGCCCTGCAGCATCCAGTGATAAAACCAACATGACGTATAGCATTCTGTATCAACCACCGCACACTAAAAAACTCTAAGTCAGACGTGTTATCTAGTGGCTCCATTTCTAATAAGAGACATCGTGCATAAATACTCAGTGAAGTGACATTATTTTTTTCATTCTAGAGATATGATGGCAACATTTCTGCTGCACTATGGCTGCCACTAACAGTTTGAATCCAGGCATAAGACATCGATTTGAGACATTGCTCAAGACTCGTAAAATGACTTCTAGCTCAACTGGGCGTGATAGAGAATCTGAGGAATTCATATTAGTGGCATTTTAATGTGGGACTTGGTTAATTAAACATTTAAAAAGAGGTTGAACAAATCAATTAATCGACATGACAAACTGATTGGAGAGCAGAGGCAGCTTCGGGCCATTTGAGTTTTTTCAAGGGTAGCGCACACACGCGCGCACGCACACACACACACACACACGCACGCACGCGCGCGCGCACACACACACGCACACACACACACACACAGGTGACCTTCTGGATGATGGGACAGTCTCTTGACCTACCACTCTTCCGTAATGGAACAGACATTACTTGTTAGCTTTGTCATAAAATACTAAAATACTGTTTTAATGAGGCTTCCTCTGGATGCTCAGCAGCCTGTCACTAACCCAGCCAGTCCCTTTTTAAGGATCTACCACTTTAACCTTACATTTTTGTTGAAGTTCATTATCCTTAAGCACACGGGGACAGACGGGACAGAATGTCTGTGTGCCTTCAGTACAAAGCACTGGGACACATAGGAGCCAATTTTTACAATAACTTCTCTTTGGCTGTTATACAGAGACAGCTGCTGGTGGTGTAACGTAGCTCAGTTGTTATAAGCAGCACACGCATTTTAATATAAACGAGCAAACGCTCAGTTACTGCCACCAATCAAATTAATTATTATCAGATTCAAGCCTTCAACTCACCCTCTACCGTTCTTGTTACGTGCAAGGGAGATTAGTTTGTCCACATTCTCTGATAAAAGCAAACTTCTCATCTTGTTTACAATGTAGTAGCCTTTGAAAAAAAAATGTGCTCCGACGTGGTTTAAGTGGCCTGATAACACTAGTAAGCAAAGCCAGTGTTTAGGGTAGCAGTTTCTGCAGTGAGGGATAGAGATGTCAGGCTCCCAAGCTGAGAAACAAACTATATATTCCTACATTTTAACGACGCAATTACAAAAGATATACAGACATTTACTGTAGGTCCAGCCCTGTTCAGACCTAGGTAAAATCTTGACTAAAAAATCTTTCTTGTTGTAAATGTAGACTCCCCTCAGCTTGACAGTTCTTGAAAACCTTGACAAACTTTGTTCTGAAAAGATTTGTCAACATCAATTTGACCTCTCAACAGGAAAGAAAAGCAGAGCTAAGGCTGCCCAGCCCTCACGCTCTGTCGTGATGTTTCTGAGCCTTTTAAAAACACAGTCAATCACTCCTTCTGATGGCCGCAGCCCACAGAGACCCTGCAGTGCCATCTGGGAGCCTTGCCAAAAGGAATGTCCATCCACAGGGGTGACTGTGTGTGAGTGTGTGTGAATGGTTGTGTCTCAGGCCATGTTGCCTACTGAGACAATCAAATCCACAGTGACAGCAAGTGGGCAAAACAAAGAGCCATTCTTCTCTCACAATTCAGCTACTTTCAGGCTGTCATAGAGTCAAAAGACAAGGAGTGCAGACAAAGAAAAGTGCATGGGACATGAAGATGGAGAGAGGCTGAGCTCAGGAAAAGCTGATTTTGTTTGCCAGAAAAACCTGCAGAATACCTGAGCCAGAAAATTAAAAGTAATTTAGCCACACACAGTGTTCTTGGACATTTGTACCAACTATTTTGGTTCTCGCTCAAGTCCTCAACATATGCCCAAGTAGATGCCAATTGCTATTTAAGTCCAGAAATGGAGGAACGGGGGGAGTTTGTGAAATACATCTAATGCACTCACCATCTGTTGTGTTGTGTCCGCTACTGTAGTCGCCGATGCTCCCACTACAATGTGCAAAGTGAAGCTTTCAGTGTGACGTTTAGTGAAGATGTCTGGGCCGACAGGGGAGTGCTGGGCATCGAGCCAGCATCTTACAAATTTACACAGCTCATTTTATAGAGCGGGCGCAGGGCCTGAAATCCCTACCACATACTGAACCACCACCAGGCAAGCATTCACACATATAAACACCGAACAGGATGCAGCAAAAGCTCAAAGACAGAACGTGAAATAGAACAGTCAGCGTCTGGCCATGGCGCAGCTCGATTAATGGAAGAAAGACCAAGAGGTGAGTTCAGCTCAGGTCACAACTCACTGTCAAAGCTTTTCACTGTGAACAGTCAAAAACCAGAAAGGCTGCTTTATTTGAAGAACCCTCATCTCCATCTCCTCATTAGCATCAAGTCAATTTGGAGGAAGTCTGCTCAGCATCAGCGTTTGCAAAGTCAGGAGAGCTTAGTGCCACAGAGCTGAACGACAACAGCTGACTCACGCTATAGCTCATCCAAAGTGGAATAGACAAGTATCTTGCAGATTCTACCCTTGCCGTCTCCTATGTGATTCTTCCATTATGCATAACGCTCCTGGAATCATCTTGTTCAAAGTAATCACACTGATGAGGACATTAAGAGTGACTGGTGCAGAGTGCAAATTTTCTCAAGAGTCAGGCTGAGACAGTTTAACTGTATTCTTCCTGTTACATCAACCATATGCTCTCGTTCCTCCCCAATCTGTTAACATTTCACAGCAGCATTATCTGATTGGACATAAACTACAAATCTAAAGCTTCATTACATCTTTTGCAAAATGGGCAGTTGCTGAATGAAGCTTCTTTACATAACAAGGGTTTGATGCAGGGTGGTTGCACAGGAGCAAAACTGTAGTTATGTAAGCTGCAGACATATATATTTACATTCATTTGTGCTGAGAGCATTTCATTAGACGGAAAACTCTCTGAAGATGTCACCCTGGCAGCAGTACATTAGTTACTTTTAAAAATTAAAGAGACGGCCATCTTAATCATTTGATAAAAAAAACTGAGTGGAGGATTGGGCAGCATTTAAAAATTTGTATTACTCTTGAACAACTGCATCATGTCAGATGCAAATGAGCTTAAAACCATGACAGCATTTTTCAGATTATGTGCATTATCAGCATCTCCCCAACAGGTAGCTACTCTGCCCACATTTCCTATCCCAGTTGTGTGTATTGGGTTTTATGAGCAGGTTGACATTTGGAATTTATGCCCCAATTTTAATGATTTGTTTATCAAATATTTGATCTGCTCTATTTCAGGGTGTAGGAATAGTAATATCTTGTTTCTTAGTCTGTCAGTCCACCACACGTCTGTCCAGACAGAAGTAAAAGCAACTGCTGGATGGATACAGAATTGTACTGAACCCTCTGACTTATCACCTACCACCATCATTAGGTCAAAGTTACAAATAGGTCTTTTGGTTTATGAGGTTTCACCTGAGCCTGAGCTTTTTCTTAAATTTTTCTCTTAAGCTGAGTGACTCATTATACATGAACAAAATGTTTTTTTAGAAGAACATGTAGATTCATCAATGATTCATTTTATTCTAACATTTGTTTGAGTAATACAGAAAATGGAAAGTTATTTAACATTTGATTTTTCACATTCCAATTAAAATCTTCATTAAAGAAAAATAAAAAAAATTGTATGCTGTCAATTACAGTTCTTAAAGAAAGGAAATCTGACAAATCGGAATCGGAAGGTCAGATTATAAAAAGAGTCAGAAATTGTTTAGTTATTTAATTTATTTAGATTTTCCCCTGGTCTGGCAAACTGTGGCAGAAGTGTAGGCAGAAAGGGGAGAGGTGGTGGTGGGGTGGGGGGCGGGTTGTAAAGGATGAAATTTCAGATTCCTCTGACAGTATTGGATAGCTGGCCAGGAATACACACCTTGTCTGGGTTGGAACAGCTTTGGAGATTTGGAATAGTTAGTGAGCTATGTGTTCTGGCCAGAAAAGATGTGTCTGGTGTGTTTATGCCTTTGCAAACTATTAATAGCTGAATCATAGTGGTAAACAAGTACAATCTGACTGAAAAGAGCAAATCAAGCGAGAATCGTACTGTTTAGAAGCAACAGTTTGGTGTGACGTATTTTGAAAGGAGGGGATAGGGTTAGATTTCATATGGACACTCCAGCTGTTGGCCTCACAAAAACAATGTTATAACTGTATGTGACCAGTCCCATGACTGAGAGCAGCAAAAAATAAATAAAAAATAAACAGACTTTGTTTTAAAGATCATCAGATATAAAATTATGTTTTTCAGTTTAAGGGCATTAGTGAGAGTTGATTATGGAGTATTTTGGGCTTATTTAAAAAAAAAATTAGTTTTTGGCTCCTCACATTCCCCTGACCAAGTAGTCTAAAGGACAGCTGGGGACATTTGTCTACTTGGGATCCAGCGTGGAATTGATTGTGGAAATCCATTAAGCCGAGATCAAATTCTTGCATTGTACAGCACGTTTGAAGAACGGTAGAAACAAGCACTTTTTCTAATACCTACAGGACCAATCAAATGTGATTAGTTGTCTGCTGCTACCTTTGTGACAACATGTAAAAACACCTGGTTTGACATCACTGACAGAGCTGTGGCCAGAAGTGGAACATGGAAAGAAAATCCCCAGAAAAATTATGCATTATGTATATAACCCTGTTTTCATGAAAGAGATGATCACAATACAACAGCAGAAAGTATAAGAAATATTACCTAAGCTTCTGGTGTTGTGCTTTATGGAAAGACTGGAATAAATACCCACTTGCTCTCTGTGAATTCTCCTGACAATTCTGTATTTGTACATACCTTCTCCTCCTTTGCCCTCATAAATGTCTAGACTTTTAATTCTTTTTCTAAAGACTGTAACATGAGCTTGAGCCCTACACTATGAGTTTAGTTATTGAATGGAATAAGAATAATACAATAGGTGCATCCAGACAAATAACTCCTCACGTAAACACATACTCCATCAGTCGGGTGGTGTGGAGACAGAGACCGGCCTCAGATTGCTGAGTCATCGTTGCAGTTGCACCAACGCTGCCATTTCTCCTCATCTGCTCAACTGGAGCTGATGCGTCACATTGAGAGCTCTTTTTTTGTTTCTAAAATGCGGCGAGTTTTCCACAGCCATGCACCACATGAAAGGCTTTCAATTAACGTCCCTTAAACCCAGCAAGCAGGGACGCCCAATGTGCAATAGTGAAAACGTCAACACAAAAAGAAAGAAAAAAAGCCACAAAGCTCCCTCACTAACTTATATAAAAAAAGCCTTGTTGGTTTTACTTGAAATTGAAGTGTGCTCCAATTTGAACTGTGCTCAAAATGTGACCAGAGGCAACAGACACATGGTGAAATCACTGTTTTCCACTAGTGTCTCTAATTAAGGTAACCATTAGATCACAAGATTTTATCATTGCAAACATATTTTTTTATAGCTTTGCCTTTGCACCTCAAACGTCCCTTCTTTTTCAAAAGCCAGGAGCTGGAGGTCACATGTCTGAAAGTACTTTGTCAAGTTTGCTGGAAGCTGTCAATCCCATGCCGTTTTGGAAAATGGCAACTTAAAATCAATCAATCACCCAGTGCCAATCTACATGTTGAATGGAAGCTTACAAACTGGATGTCATCCTGCTTCTGTCGCTACTTATGTGAACTGTCAGCAGTTATTTGGAGCAAAGCAACAGGCTAACATTTACAAAGAAATGTTTGATGTTGCTGCCAGAAAGCTCAGTATGTTAAACTAGCTTATAGAAAGTATATGAACAGCAGCATCAACTTATTCCACAAACACAAGATGGAAATAAAACGGTTCAAAGAAACTTCTTGTCTTGTTCACAGATTAAGGTCATTTATCATTTCTGAAGTCTGTGCGCTTTACAAACAGTAGAAACTAACTGCAATTCAAACGAAACTACACTCAGCAGAACAGCCCAACAGAAGACTTGTATAATGTCACACCTCAGTTAAAAGGCAGCTTTGTCCCATCAGTAAAACACCCTGTTGCCTTTAGTTTCTGCGCAGATGGGTTGGATTAACTCCATCTATTTGAAGACAACTGTTTTGTCCTCAAGAAAGACGGTAAGGCATGTTGTATTGGACAGGAGGCAACCTGGTTGTTTAAACTGCACAAATTCATTCAAACTTCAGTCAAAACATACAGTGGCCTTGTAGAGCAGAGTCGGGGACTAATACACATGTGATAAAGAAAGAAGAATGCGCTTTGATTTAGTCTGGAATTAAAATCCTTGATGATACGACCCAGTATCAAAGCCTTGAGACAGCAGTAGCAGCAATGAGTTTGACCCATCCAAGCAGCCAGTGTAACACAAGTATCAGGTTTATTGTCTGAACGAGACATCAGTTTGCACTGGTTGACTTCAGGCAGAAGAAAAGGCAAGCTGAAAGGTGAAACTGCCTTTTATCTGGAAAACTGAGGCCCAGGACCTTTGCTGGCAGACATCTTTGCTGCTAATGCATCACATTACGTTTTGGAAATCAAGAAGTATGCAGCCTACTGAGGCTGTCAGCTATGACTGACACTTTCTGGTTGTCTGTGGATGCATGGATCTACACAGAGTGGATGAAAACTCTTGTCTTAACCACTTTCAGCATATCAACACGTGACAACACGTGATTATTACCAACAGACGCGTACATCACAGCCGGAGGGAGTGGAGGTAAAAATCTACACAAAAATATGTTTTAAATAAGTCAATTTACTAAAACTAATGAGACTCTTTTGAGTAAAAACAGACATGAATCTGTTCAGTTAAAAAAGAAAAAAGGTATGCTATTGTCCTGCGAGTTTTAATCCTTGATGTAAACTCACGGTCATTTTGGAATCACAGTTAGGTTTTACATGCCCCCATTTGTTGTTGTTTTTATCTACCAGATACAGCCAACAATCCTGGCTTCCTGCAAACAGATAGTATCTCGATCAGCAGGGGAGCTGTTAAGATTATTTGTGTACACCCGCGCCAGGGATGTTTTAACACCTGAGATGACGATAAGGCATTTTACATAAGTGTTTATTTGGCTGGCGGTGATAAGCTTGGCTTCTGTGTTGTCCACAAATGTAGGGGCTAAGGTCCTGTCTTGCATTACAGAATATTTACTTCATGAGGTAGTGTTGAGCTAATGTGACTTGTCTGCAGAAGGCCCCTTCACATCCAGTGTGACACAGAGCAGAGCTGAAGTGAGAGGTCTGTACCAGCTGGGTTCAGTCTTAATGTCCCTGCCACAACCTGCCTTTTATCTGAGAGGGTCAAACTAAAGCCACGGTCATCGGTAGAGGCTATATGATTGCGAGCAGATGACAGGAGGAGCACTCGCTTCCTTGGGAATGAGCGCTTTAACAAAAAAAGCTTGAGTTGAGCCGTTGACTCTGGTGAGCGTTTAAAAAATGATTTACCTTGCTGAACATTTGACCTACTTTTTCCCCTCCTGTGTGTGATATTGAGATGGTGCAATAAGCGTCACCAGATGGCTAGACAAGAAGCTTGAGTGTGTGTTTTCAGTGCTGCATTCCTGCCTGTGCTGCATACACTGCCTGACCTATACTGTGTAGACAAGTCATGCAAGTAACCCACATACACATGCTCACGGGCAGCTCCTTTTAAAGCTTGTTCCCACAATAACAGTCCATCTTGACTGTGTTACATGCCCGGGCAGAGTTCTGAAAATCCAAAAGCCTACTGTATTTCACATGTGCACTTCATGTTGCTGCAGCGCATTCAGCAAGTAAGTCAGCCAGTGAGTCAGTCGTAGTCAAAGGCTCGTTCCCCATGAGTCTCTGGCCACCTGAGCTTGACTGCAACTTAAAAACATCTGACCTTGCTTAAATCAGACACTAAGCAGGGGCAGTCCCACCCAGCATGACACACCAGGGGGGGAAAACCAACAAAACACAACATCAAATAAGTGGAGAGGCTACTGAGGCGGAGCTATGGGATGAGTGTGAGTAGCAGGAAAAAAAGGGAGGGGACTGAGGGTCAGGAGGTGGAGAATGAAGGGGGAGGGGCTTTGCATTTTTCATTTCTAGGCAAACCAAATTCCTAGATTACTTCGACTGACTGGAGTAAAGAAATTGCATGTTTTTTTTTACATAAGATGTAACAATTAATTATCCACATCGAGCTGTAGCAAATGACAGAGGTTCTAGCCCCAAACATATATTATAAATCATTTAGGATTACAACAATCAACTATTTTCATTAGCCAATTAATGAATTTTCAATTAATTATTCAGCTCATAACATTCAAAAGTGACATCTTTAAGTAGCTGTGTAGTCTAACTATTAGCCTAAAATTCAAAGATATGTAATAGATAATGATGTAAAGCAGAGAACGTCACACTGAGGGGATGGAAAGCTGCAAATGTTTGGCTCCTTTTCTTCTTAAGAACTAAGCTAGTAGGATAATCATCAGTTATTTTTTGTGTCTAAACTAAACCCATTGTTAAGTTCCTCACCTGTGAAGATGTACTAATCAGTGAAACAGAAGGTAGAGAGGAGAAGGAGTGTATCTGTGTTTCTGTGTGTCCTTACCTCTTGAAAGCTTCCGTCGGGTTCCTCTCACACTCTCCAGGCTGCAAAGTATTCTGCACAGCTGGGTCACGCAGCTTCTCTTCGTACCCTGGCACCTGGCCGCTGCGGCAGATCTGAGCCACCAGGCCTCGGATGAACCCACCAACACACAGCGTGTCCGAGTCATCTGCGCGGCAGAAGTGGAATGCCAGACTCTGTTGCTGTAGACCTCGGTGGGTTCCCTGCGCAGACGTGGGCCATAGCAGCTCTGTGCACAGAGCGGTTTTCCCACTTCCTGGCCCTCCCACCAGCAACACCCCCCAGGAGCTACCCGACTTTGTGGATCCTGTTGTCAGGCTGCTGGGGTTGGATGCCCCCCCGCTGGGCGCCACAGGGGGCTGCTTACTAGGAGTGCTGGTCACTCCACTGAGGTTGTTGGTTTTCTCCTGGAGGCAATGCTGGATCTTATGGAAGACCCACTCCCGGCAGTAAAAACGCTTCCCCTGCAGCAAACTGGTTTGGGCCATTTTGATCTTGTGCTGCCGTTCCACCTGTTCATAGGGGTCCCTTCATTCTGCCCCTCACATTTGCATCTCCAACAACCGCTGGCTGTAAATCTGAACATCCATTTTGTCAGCTGGAAATGTAGCTCTCAGAAAGCAGGCTGCACTTTAGCTGTCCTTGGTGTTGGTGTTAAGAAGGAGCTTGAGTGAATACAACTTGAGTGAAAGAGGAGAAATAAGGAGAGCAGCTGCAGATGGCAAGAAAAGCAGCCGAGCTATGGTGCGTTACAGAATATCTAGGTCAAAAATAAAAAAAAGGGAAATCAAAATCGTTGCTCAAACCATAGATTTTCCACCAACTTTTTCCACAGCTTTCCCACTGGTTGAACCGAGTGCTCCTTGTTATTAAGAGTGTGTTTCTTTAGCATGGCGCTGGGCATGGCAGGACACCCGGCTCTTGAGTGCATCCACTGGCAAACTCAAGCCCCGGTCGCTTGATACAGTTAGCCATGGGAGTTGCTGATGTTTCCGCTGATGCATTTCAGATGCTACTGGGGGTGACCAAAGCGAGTTTCCATTACATTAGCGTGCAAGAGACTGCCAGTGCAGAGTCAGTTTCTCCAGCAACATACTAAGCCTGGCTCTTTCCCTGGAACACAGAGACAGGGATAAAGCAGAAATTATTATTGCACATTTAGGAAGATTAATAAGAGATAGAAATATTCATTAGGACTTGGAACCGAATCACCAAATGTATTAATACCTCTAGGCTTTAAATGTAGGCTCCAGAGGTTTGACACTACTTGTCAACGTGATGCACGTTACTGTTACACACATGTTACAACACACAGAAAGGGTTAACTCTATTCCTGTAGCTGCAAAAGGTGGGCAAGTTGGTTTTCTGTGCTTTTATCCTCCACAGCCCACATCACTGCCTGCCTGCCTGCCTTGCAACCAAATTCTTGGCAGGGGTTTGTCCAGTTTCTCTCGTGTATCCACTGATCTCCTCTTCCTTCCTATGTGGCTTTAAATCCCAAACAGTCCACATCCGTCCCGAACTGGGGCTAGTGGTGGTGGGGGGGGCGGTGGGCTGTGTTCAAACGTGAGGACCCCCTCTCTCTGCACTGTACAGGGGAAGTGGAAGGTAACCCCCCACATGTAAGTGGGTTTAACAGCATTTTAAGGTGGCAGAAGTCTTACAGAGTAGAAATGATAATTAGAGATTAAGTGTCACGATGATGGAGGAAAAAAAAACCCAAAATGTAAGATTCTCACAGTTTAACTTCTGTTGCTTCTTAGCTAACTGCACATTAAAAACCTTTTCGATAGTGCCCCCCCCCCCAAACAAAACTCACACACACACACACACTCACACGGTCTTGCTGGTGACTTTGTAACCCTGCCAAACAGCGAGGTTTTACGCGAGCTGCGCTACATTTCCACCTCTCTGCTTTTCTTTCCTGCTTTTTCTAAGGCGCTTCCTGCCTCCTACACACAGACGACGTTACACACATCAAGGGGTCAGTTGTGTTTGGAGGCGACAAAACGACACGAACACACTCCAGCTGACTGACTGGGAAAAGGCAGCGCAGGTCTTTTGTATGGCCAGACAAACCTCACCCATTTCATACACGGGATACAATTTACACCTATGGGGGCTTTTTAAAAACCGAGCAGACGGTGCACGCTTAAAGGAGAAAAGCAACACTGAACGTTAAACGGAGCCTTTTCCTGTTCTCGCCATCTACTAACACTGGTCCTTAAACTTCAATGAAGACAATAAAGGAGGGTTTCACTGATTTTCGCCACAGTTTCAAACGTCTCCCGCAACCACAACGGTTTTCCTCTCACCTCTTGCCGATTCTTCTTGCTGTTTTTTTGGGGAGGGGGGGGGGGTTGCTGTGTCCGTAGTCAGCACCCTTTCCGTCCACGTTAAAAACCACACGCTGTAGATAAACCATAACACCGTGTCCGCCGGCGCTTTTCAAAGCCTACATTTCTTGCATTTGAGCGACGTTCACGTCTCCTGCTTTGAGTCGGTCTTTTCTGTCGCTGCTCCTCCTGCTGCCCGACACAGCTCCACACTGAGCCGAGTGACTCTCCGCCTCCAAACACTCTACATTTCTCCCCACTGCATGCAGAGCACACACGCCAGTGAGCGGCGAAAGGCCTTATGGGACTTGGAGTTTTAAGTGTTGGTAAACGAGACGGTTCAACAGTGGGCTAAAACGGAGTGCAGTGACTGTAGCAAATTATTTATTATCTGCATTAGAAAATAGATGTTAACTAAATTACATTGTCTAATATTCTGTATGATGTAAAAGCATCAGGTGTGTTATTACAATTACATCAAAACAAATAAAAGAAAACACTTATTAGTGTTGTTATATTTTTTTCACTCAAAAACACATTAAAAAAATATATTTTATTGTCCAAATACAAGATTTATTTATTTATTTATTTTTGTAAGTCGTGGTCACACTCTGAACTTCCTCTTTTATTTTGAAATTCTCAGTCACTTCTTGTTGGTCCTACCTTTGTTCCCTTCCACTTTACACCCCAATTGGTCTAATTGGTTTCACCTGTGCCCCCCCCTGTTTAAGGAGCGTTTTCTGTGTGCTCACCTTGCTGGATTGTCAGTGCTAGTCCTAGAAGCAACTCTCTAGTCTGAAGTTGTCTTGTTTGAGATTCTGCTGGCTATGGACCTCTGCCTGTTTCGTGACCTGCCTCTGCCTAAACCTAATCATCAGTACTGTAAATATGATTCAGTTTCTCTTTTTTAAAAGTTTTGAAACTCCGTCCGGCTCTGGACCTTCTGACTTCTGTCTCTAGTCTTCTGTCTGTGACTTCGATCTGGATAGCAGATTATTGGATTATTGCTCTCTGCTTTCTCTGCCTCTCTGTTACTTTTGGACTAGGATTTAGTATTTTTGGATTGAGGACTTCGTCTTTGTCAACTGCAACTGTTTTTTCACTCTGGTCTCTCCACACGTCCCGCAGCAGATGCCAACTCAGGAGGCCGCCATCTTATCTGCACACACACATTTTGTGCGCACCTGGCTACTGGCTTCTCCTGCATCTGCCCTGCTCAAGCTGCTGCTTTTACTGACACCTTTACGGAGAGAATATAGAGGCTCATACTCACCTGATAAACGTGAAGCAGAGTTTCGGTCACATGGCTCCTTCTGGAGGTGTGTTGGCGATGCTGCTTTGATGGTTCAGTGGGAAGTTTTAATGACCTTTCGAGTTGGCACGAGAAATGAAATGTTTGGTCTTCAGCACATTAAACAGTTGTGAAAGCTTTTGGTGTTTTCTTTCTGAAAGTCTTAGAGGTGCTGTGTATTCAAAAATGACCACGTTAATGTGCTGATGAATATACAACATATAACAGCTTACTCCTAATAAATGATGTCTAAGCAGAAATGTGGTCTATGCAAAGTGCTGAGGGTCTATTAATAAAATAAAAACTGTGTTTTCAAATCTCACAGCTCACGTGCCAGATGTTGTCATTGTTGATGAGCAGCAAGCAGGTGTGTGTTTTGGAATAATTTGAGAAGGTGTTCCACTACCTTTAAGTCTCAATATGACGGCTGATATTCAGCGTTTGATTTGTCAGTTTTGGAAAAATGTCCATAGATGGGTGTTGATTGTTTAATAAGTGGAAATATAACTGAAAGAAAAACATTCCTGATGAGAGGGTTTGGCATGTCGTCTCTGATCTTTTCCCCCAGTTTTGTTGCAGCAATGCCACTTACGTCACAGCTCATTCAACAGAACGGACATCTTTTAAAATCCAAGTAAAATTAAGTGATGGCTGAACACACTGACTTGTGGTTTGCACTGTTTCAGTCTAAGCTCCAGAAGGAAATCAATCTTGTTACAGAAGCCTCTTTATAAATGAAATACTGCAGGTGTGTTATAGCCAAAAATGATTTCCCCCGCAAATTTTTTTTTTCTTCCTTCCCGTATGGATGCACCTGGGGCTTTCAGGTTGATGCATTTTGATCTAACTGGAGACTGCTGATCTTACAACTTATTCATCTCTCCCTTAAGAATTACTGTAGATACTTTTTTTCTTTGTTGTTTAGCTGCAGCCAGTTGTTATAACTGAAGACAGCACATGAAGATAACTGTGTCATATTTTCCTGTAGGTGCTTAACCATATTTTCACAGTAACAATAGATTATGGTTAGGCATTAAAGGTATAAAACGTTGCTATAGGGTTGGAATTGACATTTATTTTGACAGTTAACATTATTTTTTCAATTAAGAGATTCACCATTTGGTCTATAAAATGTATTTTCTGTCAGATTTTTTTACTTTAATAACTAATCATACTAGAATATTACAGGAAAATAACAATGATCTTTTTCTTAGCTTTATCATGGAGCAAAACAGGCTCTCCATCAAGATAATAACAGTGATGGAAAAACACTATTACAACAGGACGCTTTCTGATTGGGGAAAACAAAACACTCTCAGCATACTTACCAACTGTCTGCTGTCAAATCTGTAACAAATCATGGCTTTTTCCCAGAAGGCTATTAAAACAAGCCAAGGCAAATGTTATAAGATATTTAATATCACAAATTTCACTCTGCACAGCACACAATATGTTGCTGTCCTTAGATTCTTAAATGACACGATTTAGGATCTGCAATGTCATTAGAAGTCTGATCTAACATGGATAGTAAGCAAGTAAAATTATCTGCTAAAATGTGGTTATATTGTAAAGAAACCAGGCAGGCAGGACCCACATCCAAACAAACTCGGAAACAGACAGATTGCAAGTAGAAACAGCAGAAATTAGTAACTAGTAGTTTAGGTGGATAAATCAGGCAAGATAAATTAGATGCAAAAAAAAATGCATAAGGCGGTCATCAGTCAGTTAAACACTACAAAATGACGAATGAACAGTTTAAGGGAGCAGATGAGAGACTAATCCATGAAAAAAAGGTTTAAACAGTCCAAAAACCAATTGTAGATAGAATAAGGGAAACAAAACACTGGCAAGATAAGGAGTATGACTGGAACACCAAGGCATGGAGATACATCAGCCACATTTGCAAAAAGTGAATCAGTATGACAAGTATATATACTGTACAAGGGAAAATTACTGATTGGGTACAGGAGTGGCAGGAAGAGGCTTACCTGTGTGAATTAGGTACACTGCGTTTGCCATGGTCAGAACAGACTGATTTTTAGCTATAATACATTGGTCTTTTAATAAAGTAATTTTCAGAATGGTCATTCACCTTTACAGGCATACAGCTGAGTATCATCAGACTAGCAGTGGACATTCATGTCATGACATAATATTTGGTCAAGAAGTGAAATTTCTAGAGAGAAGAACAGAGGACCAAGAACATAGCCATGGGGAACTCCTGGAAAATATTGGCATAGTAATATTTTAGGAAACACACAGTTAATAATTCACATTATTGAGCTTTATGTGAACTTTCTTTACTGAAAACATGTAGTAGTTACTTATGTCATTTTTGATGTCTAACTTATTGTGCCAGCGTTATCATGCAGATCAGGGAGTGTGGAGGTGCCCCCGTAAAGAGAGATAAACAAATCCATATATTGTACTGCCTTTCAGACTAATCACAAATACTGATTGACCTCCCATGATACTTCATCTTCTAATGCCAATTTCTCAACAAATAATCAAATGAAGGAAAATAAATGTCCAGGTGTTGCAGTTCACATGTTACTACATGCAATTATAGGGCAACATGTAATTATAGGGCCAATTAATTTAGTTTAATGTATCAATTATGCCCGCAGTCAGCTAGGATTGGTTCCAGCAGCTATGCGCTCTTTAAGATAAGCAGGTGTAGCTAAAAGGATGACTGGATCTACTGTATAAATTTCTTTATTGATTAGCAGTACCAGCTTCAAATAACAACAGTCCAGATGCTGTAGATGTTAAATTATACAGTGATACACAATTTGTAACATCAATCTTTTGCTTTTTGTTTAAGAAATAGTTAAGTAACTGACAAGGACAAAAGTGTTCCTGATTTCTGTTAGATGCTTGTTTCTACTACTTACTGTACAGTTTCCAGCACTAGTTGAGTGAATTGATTTTCTCATGCCTAATCTATTTGTAAAGCTCTTTTTTGCCACAGAGTGCAATAACACTGTAGCAGCCAGTTCAGTTTTATGCATTTGTTGCTTTTACCATCTTGTGTCTGGTAGTTAAGTCCTTTGGTTGCAGAAAATCATGCTCATTACTTCTCTACTTTGTATGGAATATTCCTGAATGCGGTTATGTTATACATGTGGAAAACATGATTTTCAGTTTTTGTTCAGGAGATAATAAAGGTTCAGACTATAGACTGTTAAATCAGCAAAGAATACCAGATGGTTTATAACCCAGACTTTCTCTATTACAATTTAGTTTTATAGATGTTATATAAACAAGAATAAATATTTTAATCATAGGCTTACAGTATTAAAGGCACATTTTATACCACATTGTACACATTATGAGACCATTTCTTAGAGTGCTCAGTACTCTGCAAGCCTCCTCCTCTAATATCAGCAGGATTCAAGTTACAAGCTCACTGCTCCCCACAGGAAAACAACAAAACCGCATGTTGTTATTTGCTGTTTATTCCAGCTTTTCACAGCACACTCAGTGTGTTGTGTATATTGACTCCCGTCAAACTGACATAATCACAGATTCTTCTTTTTTCGTCTTTGTTGCCAACTAAATATTAACTAGTCTAAACCATAGTCCTCGGGAGGCAGGATCTGCATGATGATTCCTTCTTTTGTCAGTATTCAGAAATATTCTCTACTTAGTGATTTGAAGAGTGATGACGCACATTTGGTGATTGGGGTTTGGCTTAAGAACACTGGGTTTACTTTAGAAAATTGAGCTTGACTCATTCACGTCTTCCCTCCTTTGTGTCTCTTCTCCTTTTTCAGTTTGGTTGATGCTCCAGAATGGTGTAAGCTATGTAAGCAATGAACTCTATTGCAGTTATGGATTTTTGATGTTAGTAGTGTTTAATATAAGGCAAAGTTGAAATTAACATTTAGTTAATTAGCCCATGAATGCAGTTCTATCTGGGTATTTTTCTATTTCCATCATGTTACAAAGTCACTCTGGCCCGGAGTCGGCATCATAGAGGGGCATATGCGGGCCATAACCCCCAAAATGAGTTACGGTGCCCCTCTCGCACAGGCCAAGTTACTTCAGTGATTGTACTATAGAGCACTTCCTCCCAAATTACCACACAAATTTAACAGGAAATACGCCCACTGCATTTTTTTATGCATTATTATTTTCCTGTGATTAATCAAAATTAACACATTATTTTGACATCCCTAGTAATTACATTTTTGTGATTATGTTTGTTTGCTTACAGTACTTGCTTAAGGTCAGGGAAATATTGTGGTCTGGGTCAGCCGAGAAAAAATCACTTTACACACAACATGTAACCTTTAACCACGAGGATTTTACTCTAATCAAAATCAAAAATCTCAATAGTAAAGAAAGAATAGGCTGAGTTTGTGTTTCAAAGCATCAGTTAAAATAATGATAACCGGACTGCTCAGCAGCTTACATTTTCTATATTACAGAAAAATACATTACAGAATTACAGAAAAATACATTAGCAATGTATTCTGTGTTTAATTTGATGCACAATGTGATCAAAGGTGTTATTTTCCTGACTCTTCTGAAATATTGTTTATGACACAGAAACTCTTCAAGCAGTGGCGGACTAATGGTTAGAGAAGTGAGCTTGTGACTGGTGCCCTTGAGCAAGGCCCTTAATCCAAATCACACCATCACACATCCCAAGTGTGCACATGAGTAACTGTGTGCATGTGATAAGGGGGTTCATCTAAAATAGAGGTAGCTTCTTGGTGAAACAGTCCTGAATAAATTAAAATTAAAATTAAACAAAAAATAAGGAATAGGATGGAAACCACAGGTGAAATAAAGTTTTTCGGGTGAACCATAATAAAAAACCCATTAATTATACTGCTTTTCATGCTCTGACAAGCCAGAAATTCTACTCAACAAATAAGGACACCCCAAATCAAGTAAATTACAAACCGCCTAGGACACACAGGAGATTTAAAAATCATGTATGTGTGCCCATGCATACATATGAGGAGTGTGTGTGTGTGTGTATGTGTGTGTGTGTGTGTCCTGACATGGCATTTCATTTCATGCAGTGTACTGACTCTAGAATGAGGTGAGTAGAGAATACGATTGGGGGATGGGGTCCTTTTTTAAAAATTCAACCACCGCCTCTCAAAATGTCCATGCACATCACTGCAGAACAAATAGTACATTGTATTTATGGGAACGACTTCCCCACAATGACAAGCAAAATCAATATTTCGCCACCCAGAATTATAATGTAGTAAAAATGAATGAGGATGCTGACCGTGATAACTCATGCAACAGCACTTCATTCAGTCTCTGAATAGAGGCTGAGTAAAACATAATTGGCAATCATGGAACCCAAAGCTATAGGCCTGTAATCGCTAATTTGCAATCACAGGACGGGGTAACACTGGCACATTTCTTTTTTAGTTTGTGTGTGCGGGTACATTGTGCATATGTACTGAGTCACAGTGTTGAAATAATTCATATGAATAGTGGGTTTTTTACTGTGGACGATGATAAGCTGTGTGGAAACTGATTAAGTCTGACATGGACCTTTGTAGCATTCGCAGTTGATTAGTGAGTCAATTTATTTATAAAATATTTTGTATTTGAAGTGTGTAGTGGCGGCACACACTTCATAGACCAGTGTTCAGTTTTGCTTAAATGCAACACTTCAAACATCATTCACCAAATACACTGCAAAAAACCTGACAAAGTCCTGTTTGTGTGCGACTGTGTTGGTGTATTCAAAGTTTTAGCTCAAATATTTTTCATTGTTCTGACGGAAGTGCATGAATTATTTAATCTAAAAACACGAGTTATTGTTTTGTGTGGAAAAATAATAAAAGATTGTGGTTTGGGTTAGAACAACTATTTCTTAAAACAATAATATTTCTTTGAAATGGGAAATGAACAGCTGCCTTCCGTATCAATGTTACACTTTAACTGGACAGGGTGCTAATACATTTGCTCCTGACTTCATGTCCACCTCAGGTTAATTTAGAAATTGATATTTCTTCTAATAAAACATCTTGTATCATATCTGCAATGAAATATGATATTCCTGTTGATATTTATGTGATATTTCTCAATTTATTTGATAAAATTGAGATTATTTTGCAGTGTGGCAGCACAGCAGGTTCCTTACATTACTTCACATGAACAGACAATATTTACATTTAGCTGATAACATTTTTCAGCATTTGTGACAAAGTACACAGTGTAACTTACTTTGACAGAATTTAGATTACTTCAGCTATGTTCCTATTATGCGATGCAGATGTTTTCATTAGATTCATTCATTTTGTGAAACGATGGCTCTAGCATGAAATACCTCTTTTTTTTTATGTTGCTTTTTACTTGCTCATGTCAGTTTTCAAAATATGTTGCTTCTCTGTAGCCCAAAGCTTTTTTGTAAATAGAGATTTTCTTTTTTCTCTGTCAGATTGGACAAGCCTTTCCTGCTCAGTATCCTCAGGCTCATACACAGGCAGTTGACAGGCAAACTGCGTGATTCAGATGAGTGACCCCTCGGAAAATGAGGGAGCACGCTTGGCAGTTTCAAGGCTGCTGAGCTCCATGGCGTTTGAGAGCAGAAAATTATGTTGTGTTTCACGGCATTGCTTCCCTCAGATTAGGGAGATCCAGTGATAAATATGTCAGGAGTTGGGAATAATTTTTACTTTTGGAGGAAAATGTGAAATGTCTATCAAGAGGAAGGGAGCTAAATTAAAATGTCATAATTTGTGAAGGACAGTTAAAAATTTTTTCTTCAATTAGCTTATGATAAATTGACAAATTGCAGACGCATCCATCTTACATATCCATCAATCTTACTCTTAAAATCTGAAATGTGTGACTGTTTCACACACACACACACACGCTAATTGAAAAAAAAAAGTAGAATATGCATTAATACTGATTCTACATGTCAACGCTCGAGTCTGTGAAATGAATTCTGAAACACACAGGACTGGAAAAGAGCCTCAACATTTCAGCCACTGGCAGAGCTGTCTCAACACTTGATTTTAGATGAATAAATCAAATTTGTTTTACGCTTCAGTTACTTGGCAAGATGGATTTTTCAGTAATTCTGTTATCTTACAGTCAATATAAAAACGCACTGACATGTTGATATTATAGAAATTACTTGAAACTGAAAGTAACAAGTTAACTTTAAGCAACTTGTATTAGTTGTTTAAATTCAAACCAGCAACACCATTTTTTTTCTTTTGGTCATTTCAGATATTTTACCTCTCTTCCTGTCGTAAGTGGACCCATCAGTTGCTGGTAGTAGAGTAGTAAAGTAATGCCATGCAGTGTCAGAAGCCTCAGCAGCAGCAGCAGCTTTGTTGTGCTGCGTGTGAGGTGTTCAGGGACCTGGATCATCTGCCTGGTTGTCTGTGACTATAAGGCTAATATACTCTCTCCTATTGGCTCTGGTATTTGTCTCCACCAACACTAAAAAATATCTTTTTTGGCTGTTAATTTAAAGTTCTTTATCTGCTTGTGGTTAATTTGTGGTCATTTTAAAATTCAGTTTGGTGTGATTTTCTTCTACGATATCTCTGGAGGCTACAGTGTTTTCTGGTCATTTGACTTCTTCCTCCTTTGTTCCTAACCGTAAAATATATATTTATCTTTGTGAACCAATTAAACTTTTAATGTGTATTTACTTAATCAAATGGAAGTTAAACAAACAAAACAGGTGGAACTTGAACGGTCAATAAGTCAACAATAAACTAACTAAAAAATAAAAGTTAGCATGTAAGAAAACCAGCCAGTGCTCTGTGATTTCTCATTTCCCCACAAAGTATAAAATCTTTCAGCCAGATTGCTTTTATTGACTTTTTTTTTGCCTATATGGGTCGTGAACTCGTGTCTTTCTTCCTTAGAAACTGGTGCCTGTTACTCTGCTACGTCCAGCTCAACAGACTGGAACTAACAACTACTCTCTGAAATATTTATGTCCCTGGAGAGTGTGTGTGTGTGTGTGTGTTGTGTGTGTGTGTGCACAACATAACATCCAAGCTAATATGTGCACTGCATTAAAGCAAAGGTTCCTCCCTGTGTGCCTGGAGGCTGTTTCCTTCTTTGCCACTGTTAACGATACCTTTACTTATCTTGACTACTGAGTTTGTCATTTAAACAAATCACGATTCCCTGCAGACATCCCAGAGAATGGGATTCTCTCTGGTGTGTTGCTTATTGTTTTAAGAACTTTTAGATACTGAGAGTCTATATAAGTCATGATATAGCATAATGCTAAAGGATATAAATAAGTGTTATAACAATTACAGTTATGACACGGTAAGGTCTGAGTATATAGTGAATTCTGCAATAATGTAAAATTGGGGAAAACCACAAGCAGATAGTTTAGCCAGATTAGAAAAACTATAATATAATAATTTAGTAAATCATATCTTTGTTCTATTGGCTAATCTGTTTACATCATGTGATTAAATCAGATATTAAGTGATATTAAGTCAGGCACCTGAGTTATGAAGTAAAGACTACTACAGTATGCTGCCTGAGAACACTGAAAGGCATCCCACGGTTACGTGTCGGCTCCAGAAATCTAGGACATGGAACAACTCGTGAGCAGTGTAAAACAGTTCATACAGTTTGTGAATCATTAATGGCAAATCATTTGAAGGAGATGGTAGAGGTGCGTGACGTCTGTTCCTCTTCTTCTGCACAGGACTGAGTTTAAAAATATCATCTTGTTGTGTTTCGGTTACATAACCGCCGCGGAATAAGCGACAGGCCTTAGTCTTCATTAGTTTTCTCTTTTGCTAAATTCAGAGGTTCAGTGTCAGAAACAGGTTTTTATCTTGGATGCTTTTCACTCTGTAGCGCTAAGGTTTGACCCGCTAAGGACACAGTGAATGAAAATGGCAGGTTCTTTGTGAGTGCAGGGCAATGACGTCACATGGATACAGCATTAGCTTTTCACACGTAAGTCATGTTTCTTAGCTTTTTTTAATCTAACTTTAGATGCTATATGTGGAAACTGTCTGGGTTTGAACTTCCAGAAAGTTATATACTAGTCATTCATTTAGTGATTATTTATCTTTTACTAAAAACAGGGTTCTCATACTGTGCCACATGTTAAAAAATGCAATGCCCTTGGGTTTCCATTAACTGAGACTGGCAGCTTTCTCCTTGACGATTTGTAACTAGCTGGTATAGAGTAAAAAACAGATGCAAATTAAATAAATGTAGTAGAAAAATAAAGGTAAAATTGGGATTATGTAAAATTTAACAAATGAAACATGCTTTTTACGCTGTGTTGACCTCCACTCAGCATTTCCTTCTGTGTTAAGAGAGGATGTGTGAGTTTACAACCACGTTAAAAGGACACTCTCAGCTGAAGCTGCAGTCTCTGTTTGTGTAGCTCATAAAGTCAGTTAGCCTTTCTACATATTGTACTTTCTGACCAACTGATTATGATATATTAATATCAATTAATATATTATACTGTATATTACTATAGCCTGCAGACATACAGCACGCTCTATGCAAATTCTAGATCCAAATGTTTACAGTAATTAAATATTATGTTATTGTTACCTTTTGAGTAGTTTTCATGTTAAATAGTATATTTAAACTGTCTAAATGTTAAGTCTCACATCTATAAGCCAAATCTAAAGCTGAACCTAAATCACGCCAGAGGTCGACACCATCAATGTCAGACAATTACGATCATCTGACTGTTAACGTGAATACATTTTCAATTGCAAAAACCATCCATTCATCTGACAAGTCATTTGATCTTAAATTCAGCCTTCAAACATTTCTTAAAAGCAGAAATTGAGAGAGTTGCACTGATGTTAATTAATGTAAGAAACTGAAACAGAAATCTAAAATTAAAAATAAAAAGATAGATAACGTCATCCAAAGTGGGTTAAATGCCCAAGTGGATTAGAAAATTAACACTTTGATCCATTTGCCAGATACAGCAAAACCAATATGAATAATTGCAGTGTTAAAGTAATATTGTTTAATAAACTTCATAAACAAAGACGTTTGGCACATGTGCTGAAGTTACAAACCCTGGCTCTCTGGTGTTGCTCTGGTCAAGTCTCTTGATAACACCAGGTTTTGGGGGTGGGGTGGTTTGCTCTGCAGTGACCTTGCAACAAATGGCTCAATTATCTGAGGTACCAGCAGACTTCATGCATTCTTTGACTAACCCCATGCTGTCACACGCAGTCACACTCACACGAGTGTGCACTGGCCATGGAGTTCAGAGGTCACCACACTCTTAGCAGAGGCTTTTCGCTCTTTTCTACTTGGACTAATTTGTTGACTAGTCACCAATACCTTGCAGGAGGAGTTAACTTATATAAAGTTATAGGCAGCTAAAGTCATATACTGTAAAACATCTCATAAACGCCCGGTGAAGTGTATAGAAGCCATAAAATGCATCATAAAGACTCGTTCAAATGAAAAAAAGAAGTTGGGTTAAACAAGGCTGTCATTATACCATGAAGGCTGGTTTTGGTTCTGTGATAGTCAGGGACAGTGGAAACCGCTGTCTGTGTATGAAAATGTATGAACTCTGTTTCATTAGCCTTAAAGTCTTTAAAATAAAACCTCAGCCACATTTGTATGATTCTTACACTGTGAGAACAGCGTGTGATATGGAATGTGAAATGAAAATCAATCACAAACGCTCTTACTGTTACAAATTCCTCTCAGTCTCTCACCTCTGCTTTTAATTTTCCCCTGCGCTTCTCTTCCATCTGAGATCATTCTGGGTCACTGCAGTCATCATTTTGTGTTATTGTAATGTCGCAGAGATAAGTGCAGTGCAAGATAATAGCTTGGTAAATAAATAATGGTATCAGCTAAATGCTGGAACTGGGAATTTAACTTTTTGTTTTTCACTGGGATTTTCTGGGATTAATATTATCCAGCACCACATAGAGCTGAAATCAGTTCTGAAATTAGACTAACCACAGTCTTACCCGTAGCCACTGAGCACTTAGGGGTTAAGCACCTTGCTCAAGAGCACCACAGTGGTGTTGATGAGGAAGTATTTGTTTTTTTTTCATCCTGCTGATCCAGGTATTGAACTATTTATTATTTGTGTACATCTGCTTGGCTGTATATTTCAGATTTGTGATTTTCTGCTATTTCAAAGCTGACTCCCCAATGCACAGTCAAATGCTGATGATGCTATTACAGTCAAAGATGCTGCAGTTTGCCAGCTCCTCTGTCAGCTCATGTGCTTTCACTATCAACCTTAGATTATACTGACGATAATACTTTACTCTCCACTGGCAGCTTCAAATGGCAGCGAAAGGCAACTTTGCTACACATAATGAACTGGAGACTTCGGCTTGAACTTGAGCTGAGATGTGACACCATATGAAAGAGTAAATTAAAGTTAGGCAGACTATGTGCGCAGCTTGAACGTTTAATGATTACAGTAGAGCTGTGCATTTTTATATGGTCAACATGCAGAGACTTACTTCAAGTCGGTTACCACTAGTGAACTGAATGGAATTAGATCCAAATGTTTAACAGCTCTGCTAGACAACTGCACATTGTCAACTCAGCAAGTCTGTGATGCTCTTAAGTAAAATATGAGAGAAACTATCTATGTTCTGTTGGAAAGTTCAGACTCAGCTTGTGCTAAAGTAAATGTGTTTTTGCTACTTGGTGCAGTTGTAGCACACAAAGCTTCCACTTTGGGTCTGAGCAATAGGACAATTCAGAGAAGACCTGAACAATGTTGTGGATATTATGTGAGACATCTTTGAAAACTCTCGTACCTTCAAGCTCCAAGATTCATCCACAAAATTCACTTAGTTCCCACAAATCCAGCATGCAGCCCGGTTTCTCTGTTTCTTTAATAAGAACGCATTAGGAACTGTTTCCCAAAATCTAATCTGGAAGCACAATAGCAAGACAGCAGGGACTTAATGCCTTGGGAAATGTACAACTGATCTGCAACATTTGCAAGCTGTTCCGCTCTCTCCTTTCCATCTCTCACTGTTACTCCTCCCCTCTCTGTGTCTGAGCGTGCTTCGGCGCTCCGCCAGTGCATTTCAGAGAAGATTGCTCTGTCAACCTCCTTAAAGGTGGCGATTCACAGCGCGCCACTTCTTTCCCATCCACAACCAATATGCAATTATCGCCTAAAGTGGGCTCTACACTGTACCATGTGCTGGAAAGTGTGTCTTTTGTCGGAATCCCATCTATTCAGTATATTGACATTAACTTTTCTTCCCCTATGGTATTATGGGCCTTTTAAGGGAGGACACTGTCATTCTGGAGCAGGTCTACAGTTTAAAACCCTACAGTTTAAAATGCATGTGGATTGACATTGGGGGAAAATCCTCTTTAAAAAAAACTAAACAACAACATATTCTCTCTTCCTCCATCGTGGTTTTTGTGCTGAGACAGAAGAAACAACAAATGGGGAAGAAGCTTCAAAAAGACACAGACACTGTTAAGGTACAAAACAGACCCGCAGACACCTACACTCAGCTCAGTGTTACCTATTCATTTATATTCTTTACACAAATGTGACCCTATAAACTTTCTCTTAATGCTATAAAGTTTAGTTTGAGTTGAGAGAAAGGCTGAGTGCAAAGACACTAAAAGTATTGTCTTTCCTGCTTGTCTGTCCTTCAGCAGTCAAGAAAACATGAGTGGAAGTTTTTGACATTCAGGGAAAACAAAAAAAGCAACTGTTCAGATTTTTCTGTGGTCTGAATTATTCATATAGGACCGGTTTTAAAGACTAAAATGTTAATATACAACTTACAAATTATTGTTCATAAAAACAACTTTTATCATTGGCAAAAGGGACAAAATGCATTTATTAAGAACATATCAAGTACTTACTGATAGGATTTTTTACAACTTCACAACCAACAGTAGAAATAATATACTGCAGAAACATCCCTGAATAAGCTGACTTAGGCCTTATGACCCTAACACAAAAACAATGACCTAAAAGAAGCTAAAAAGCTTCACCTCACTGCAGAGTCGGTGAAAAGATTTTTATCCTTTTACAGGATGAAGAGTGACTGAAGTGAAATGAACGATTATCTGAGATTTACGTCATAAATGTTTTTCATGAATCGCACACTTATAATAAAAACATCACTCATGAAAAATGGAGCAGTTCTCACGCTGAAAAAGACAGACGGGCACGTTCTGCGATAAAGTGTAGGCCTATTAAGTATGTTTTTAAGAACCGTGTTCACTGTGGGATGGAATTGTGGTCCAACACACTATAGTCATTTACGTTCTGCCCATAAGGGTTTTATACAGCTCCTTGCTTTTGTATACAGCTCAACAACAATGTCGTATTCAGATATTCAGAGAGTCTGCAGGGACTTTTCTATTGTTTATTTTTTTCTTGGACAGTGGCACCACCAACACTGTCACGCTGGCCAGTGGATACACAGCGGTATTGAAGCACTTCTTATATATATATATAAAAAAGATAGCTTCTTGTTAAATGGTGAAAAGCTGCTCCTTGTTAGAGGAAAGGAGCTTCCCTCGAGCTGAATTGCAGAGAGCTCACAGAGTGCCCACTCATGGCTGAGTCTGTGTGAACGTTGAGCAATGGAAGTGCTGAAGAAATGCCATGGGAGCAATGAATTCAAGTGATGGATGTTTTTCATTATGAGTTCAGCCAGAATAAGAACTAAATAGTACAGTAGGAAAAGTTCAGTGTCAAGTTCAAGCATTTTCTTATTTTCAAATGATCCTTTGACATCTGCCTTCATAGTCAGTAGATTAAATTCTATATTTTGTTGCTTGAATAGAACATTTAATGAGCTTGTATTTTATATTTATTGTGTATTTGATAAACTGCGTATCAAAGTGTTTGATGTTTGGGCTGCAGGACTTGTTTCTGGGACATGTTTAGAAGCATAAACTGTTACGTAGGGCAGCATGTATTTATTTCAGAAGAATAGAATTGATACTTTATTGATCCCCTTGGGGAAATTCCTTGTGGACAGGCTGCCTCCAAGGACACCTCACCATTTTAGCTTGCCGAGTCTGGGAATCGAACCGGTCACCCTTGGGTTTGAAGACGACTGCCCTACCCACTAAGCTATCATGCCGCCCCATATTCATATCAATGGGAAGAGACGAGAGCAGCCACATCCCTCAGTTTCTTACATTTATAACATATATGTGGTGGAAATGCACTGTAGACATGTGGCAATAAAAAAGGACCAGAATGCTGCACTGATAGAAACAAAGTAGGGTTTAAAAGTGATAAAAGAGCTTTTGTAGCTCTTTTGTCTTTTGAATTCAACAACCCTGTTAAGTCCTAAAGTGAAACTTAAAGGTTTGTTTTTCCAGTTCTTGAGCAGTTTGCAGTGCATCTAAACTGAAAGTGCCATTACGTTTTATGTTTCTGCAGTCAGTTTAGTCATATTATTATTACGCTCAGATGCAATATAATTTTTGAATGAATGAAGCACTACACTCATTAATGGAATCAAATCGCAGGAGTTGGTTGGGGTGGATACGTACTGTGACGTCTCTTTTGTGTATGGTTATAGCTGTAAATAGCAAATATTTCTGAAACAAACTTGAAACCATCAAACAAAGCGGACACTGTAACACTGTTAAGCAGCCTGTTATTATTTTACATGTATGTGTATAATATATGATAGTAGGTGATCACAATTACAAGTCCACTCCACACTCCAAACTGTTTATTTCTTTCAACGTATAAACTCATTTCATTCATCCACCATAGTGAGTTACCTCCATTTATTTGACTTGATTAACTTGACATTTTGTTGAGGAGAGATGCATTAAGATGAATGAGACTTTTTATAAATTATAATGGATGAAGCTAGCTGATTAAATTTCACTTGAGGTGAAAACCTCAACGTGAATTTTCATGGCAATTAGTTACAATTTCCTTAGCCAGCAATCTGATTGATAAAAGGTTTGCATGGTTGCATAAACCATAACAGTTAAGCGATAACAGCACTTCCCTGCTATTAAATAACATATTCAGCATATTTACAATTTCTTCAACCCATGTCTATACAGTAACTGCTGGTTCTGTGTGTTTCAGACATTTACCAAGCGACAAAGTTAGTCTCACCTCTAAATAACTACATTAAAATGTAAAAGTCTTCTCCTCCAAATGTGAGAACAAGTTCAACAGACACTGTCAGAAGTCTGGTAAAATAAACCCTGCAGTGAATCTGAACACATTTGGATCCACTATGACAGAAGAGCTTCGACAGCTGACAGAAAACAGGGAAGCCGCTCAGCGAGCTGGCTCACAAGTCAAACTCCACTATGCTCCTCACACCATCTGGTGATGTATTCTGGAAACCTGTGGGTGATACGCGCCGTGTGAGATGTCTGCGTGTTCAACTGTGCATGTGAATTCCGTGTGTGTTGAGTGTGTCCAGTGTGACTTTGTGTGTTTGTGCAGGAAGCGAAATGAGGACATATGGCCTGTGAACCTTATATGAGAATAGAGTGAGAGGGGGGAGGGTCTGCGAGTGGCGATGGCAAAGCTGTTAAACCGTTCGCATCACTCGTTAAAGCATCTGAATGAGCAAATGAAATTGATGTTTTATATCTTCACACCCTTAGATTCTCCTTTATGGCTGATAAATCACACCTTCATGTTAATTATGGTCGATCTGATTTTTATAAACTGAAAATGGAATTATACTGTACTTATCAGATTTATCGTCATTTCACTGTAAAACTGTCAGCTGCAATAAGAATTTTAAAGCCTCAAAGGACAAAACACAAAATGGATCAGCTACTGTACATATGAGAATGAATGATACGTGGAGGGAGATGGACACACGATTTCACTTCCTCCCACAAAAACCTCCATGATGCAGGATCATTGCTACGTGTGAGTGATCAGTATTCAAAGTGAAGTCGTGAAAAGGAAATGACTTTTTTTAAAAACACTTTTTAATGATGTTATTATGCGGCGCTGTTTTCCCACCTTTTTGTTAGACGTGTCAGTCGGATCTCTGCTAGAATTAGCAACATGACTCATCTCTATTTTAAACTTGCTTTTTCTGTTGGCGTCACCAAGGTTGGATTATGAGAAAATGGTACGGGCACAGGCAGGTAAAAAGCCCCCTGGCCCCTCTTACACAGCACCCTCACACTGAAAGAGACACACAATGACTCCATAGGGGCAGTCATTGTGTGTCTCTTGTTGGTTACTCTTTCTATCTTTACAGTCATTTTCCATCTATTTCTGTCAGTTTTGTCATTTTTTGTTTCTGTTTGATTTTCACAACAATAAATATTAATTCCCTTTGTACAGAAGCTCTGGCCTCCAGTCGCCCCCTAACCATCATCATGCTCCTGGGATGGCCTCGTATGCATGTTGGTAATCCGTCCACGTGTGTCACATGTATGCAACATTTAGAGGGATATGGTCAATATAAATGGTGATCAATCAGCCAAATTTTTAACAGTTTAGCTTTTAAGTAATTTTCGTTTGCTGTTTCCCCAGTTTCATATGTTTCACACTATAAACTGAATATTTATGAGTTTTGAACAGTTGGTCAGACATGTGATTTCTAGAACAATCATAGTTATATTTATATAGTGTTGGAAGCACGAATTAATGATTTTACCGCAACAATACCGTAAGTCACATGAGAACAGAGCGAGAGGTCATCTGACTGTACCAGTCCTTCATCACAAGTTCTGAATACAAAAAAAATGAAGGCAAAGTTTTCCCTGCAATCCACCACGTCTCAGTGGCATGTGAACTATGCGTGATGGCTCACAAGGCGTCTATTGTCTGACTACAGCTCAAGAGAGCAAAGACGTCAGTATTACAGTGTGAGAGTGATGAGCAGTCACGCTCTGTGATTCTCCAAGCTGTTAACAAATTAAAAGCAGAAGGAATTATTCAAATCATAGAGACAGCAACAGCCACACTGCACAATATTATCAGATTTTGATTGAGACTAACTGTGGTGGTACCACACCCATTATACTATGAATGGCTTTGAGGAAGAAGCACTGTTATCCTTAATTGAACAGTTATCCCATCTTGCCTCTCTGTAGAGCAGCAGGACTTTTTTTACATGGCCATTTATTAAAGTGATTATTTATTATTACCATTATTAAACCAGGGGCTCTTTATTGATGCCATTCATTTCTCTCTTGCTTCCTCCTATTAGGGATTTTACAACATAACAGTGTCAGGCTTCTTTGGCCTTTGTCATCAGTATGACACAATTATCAAAACATAATCAAATGTGCATGTGCAGCCAATAAGGTATTATCCTCCATGAAGACCACCAGTCATAGGTTTTGGGGTGCATGTACTGTATGTCCCTCATGAACGCCACGCAGATGTTTGTGGCTATGCAGAGGTGGACAATTCAATTTCAGTCTTAATCTCAATCAAGGTTGGAATTGTCTAAGGATTGTGTCTCATAGTATTGTATAACACATAAAGCCACATAAAGTGTTGTTGACAACACATCTTATCAACAAAGTTAATATATTTTTTATTGATATTTTGCAAATTCATTAAATAGCAAAAATGAAATTTCGTATTCTGACTTTTAATTTATTACCTATGTGTAGGAACCCCTTTAGCAGCCATTACAGCTTTGAAACTTCTTGTGTTAGTCACTACAGACTATGCACATCTGGATTTGGGCAGTTTGGGCAAGACCTTCTGCCTTTCTGTTTAGTGTGAATAATGGAACCTTATAAACACAGGTGTGTGGCTTTCCAGTCTATGTCCAATCAATTCAGTTCACTACAGGTGGACTCAAAGTGGACTCCACTGGAAAAGAAAAGCAAACAGGATGCGCCTGGTTACTTCCAGTTCTGTGCCCTTATTTTGAGAATTATGTTCCTTCGTACTGACAGTGTCTGATATTTCCCCCAGTCAGCCGAGTGTCAAGACATCCTAGTTTTCTAACTCGCTGCTCTTCCCCGATTGTGTATCCTCCTCTCCTTCACTAAAGACCACCAGGTTGCCACCCTCTTTCCCCTACCAGACTGCATCAACCCCGGATTCTCTCCACTTCCTGCTTCCTCTGCTCAGTACTACCAGTTTCCACACCGAGTTACCAAGTAAGCCCCTCCTACGGCTATTTTAGAACTTAATCACCTACTCTGCGGGCCAGGTCCAGCACTCACCTTTTTCCTCCTCTCCAGATCCCGGTGCGTGCTTTCTACCAGCCCAGAGGCTTACTGCATCCACTACACCTCATTCACGTTCATTATTAATCTTCTTGTAATTGAAATACTCGACTGCCAGTACTGGTGTCTGGAAAATAAATCAGGTACACAACTTACAGCGAGTATTCCCATTAGCCTCGCAGGTCACAACTTGGCTGTCACAGCACAGGGACTAAATGTTTCAGCAAATATGAGATTTCAGTTTGTTTGTTTTTTCTTTTATGGATTTGTAAAATAATTGATGTTAAACTAAATGTGTGTGTTTGACATGACAGTCTGTGTCTGTCTGTTATAGGTGGCCATTAATCAAATCTCCACTATTTGAAGCGAGGTTTGTCTGAGAATGTGAAGTATTTTGGTGGGAGACTGACTTAAGACATGGTGGACTGTCTTATTTTAAGTCAGTCCCCCTATTGCGAACAAATGCACGCGCACACACATATACACACACAGACGCACAGAGGTCTCTGCTGTCACAACAAACAGGGTGGTGGGTGACCTGTGGTGTTGGGAGGCGTCTCTGAAATCAGCTGCCTTTGTGTAAAAACAGTCTCCTGCTGTTTGTACAACTGGGTCACTCCCAAACTTGGCAACCTGGGTGGACACTCATGCAGAGCTGTGAATTTGCAGAGTTCTTTTAAGTCCTAACAACCAGCACAATATGACCCAAACTAATATACCACACTTACACAGCTGTCATAATTCAGTACGTAGGCCACTTTTATAGTCAATGCAGATGGCTAGCAGAGCCGAGCTGAGTGTGGAGACGACCTGGCAAGAGACACAAATCAATATGTTTTAAAGATTCATTAAACCGGGAACTTAACAAAGAACAAATAGTTGTTTACAGAAATGACCTGTCAAAGTGGCTGCAGGGAGACGAAGAACTCATACAAAACAGAGCAGGCTGAAGCACAGACTCCACTGGACCAGTTAGTGAGTAATGATTTGCTCAAGGGCAACTGGGCAGAGGAATGTTACTCACTGCCTTCCCCTGATCTGATTGTCTTCAGACAATTCAAACGAGTGACTTTATAACTTCACTTCATGGGTCATAAGTTTGATCATTAACAATACGACAAGAAAATAACAACATGATTAAGATAATTTATTGATGTAAAATGATTCCATGATGTGACAGAAATGACTGGACCGGAAAACCAAAACATGAGCGGAATTGTGACTTTGTTAATCTGTGAGCAACTCCCTTCACATTGTCAGTCAACATTTTTAATATAATTAACCCAAATGCTGTATCTACTACTCATTACTGCAGCTTTAAACCACTTTGTTAGCTCGATACATGTAATATTCAAGAGAGAAACGATACAAAAAATAAAGCAATGACTACTTTATTGAACCAAACAGGAGCATCATGGTGGGTAAAGAGCTTTCCCCCCAGCTCCTCGCCCTCCTGCGGCCAGCAAGTCAACTGTGTCATTGGCCTGCTAATGGGAGGGATCAAGCATGGCTGTATAACAAGAGCCGGACAAGCTGTCAGTGGTCCTCTGACAGGTGCAGCTTTCCCAGAATGCCTTGCAGCCGTGCCGCAGAGGGCCGTCGGAACCTCTAAATCTCCGGCTGCTCTCTGCTGACGAGCCAAACGCGTCCATCTCCCACAGACACAAGTAATTAGGTTTTCACTCGGGCCTTACACAGGAAACCAGGAGACTACTCTACTGCTGCTGCTGCTTCACTTGCACTTGCTCCCACTCTATCTTTGTTTCACCTCCAATCAATCTACCTCCAGCTTTCACAACAGAAAGTGCTGTGCGTATCTGTTTGCGAGACACAAGGGACACAGGAAAAAACAAGACAGAAAGTCTGATAGAATTAATGACGATGATACACAAAACTCCCACAGCTAATAATGATTTTTTACAATAACTGCCAAAACATTTCATCCAGCAAATGAGTGTGGGAGTGGAGCCCTTGCCATTCAGTGAGGCCCACTGAGCAAACACATCACCACAACAGCAGCTATTTACTTACATAATACAGTTATATAATAAATACATACGGTATATTGCAACACTACACGGCTACAAAGTGCTAATCAGACCACTTGGAGTAAGAGCACTTATGTACAATCAGTCTGGAGTTTCTATCCAACTGAGATCACAAGTGAAGATTGCTTTCATTTAAGTACTGTATGTATATTTTATAATCTGTTTATTGGAAATGCGCTGCTCTGTACTGCACAGAAGACGTAAGGGAGTCATGACGTATAAATTCACTGACACTGCAGAGCACTGTAACATGCTGTGGCTTTGGTCTAAGCATTGCACAGCCTGCTTGGAGCGAAGCAATTGCAACTGATAGGAGGAAGATGGACATAGGAGAGACTCTAAGCCTAAAGGTTATTAGATGTGCAAAGGCAGACACAGTAGGGCCAGTGAATGATTTTGGAAAGTGTAGGACATAAGAAACTTAGCTGGGGAGAACTCAAGTAGAAATTCAGTGCATGACACATGTAGGAGTAACTTGAGAAACGTCCATGTCGGTGGAGAGTCTCAGTCATCCAGGTCATGTCATCTGGAAACTGAATCAGGGCAAGTGGATTGTTAGGATGAAACATTTACTACAAGTAGCTTCTTCAGTCTGAGGAAAGTTGGTAGGAGACCTCAAATGCATCCTCCAAGATGATTTCACTTCTCACCTGACACAAATCATCTCATTAGGTGGACAGTGGAAGACTAGTAGTGAGTAGATGTAATAGTCACAACTCTCACAATCAGTCCTTCCCCATAAAAGTGGGTCGTTAAGTGTGACTATCCTGCTGACGTGTAAAGTGGTCTTGAGTATCCTTTTCTGTTGAGGGAGGGGTTTTCCACTTGAACATATAGCGTCTCTCATACTCCACTCTCCACAGAGAGTCACAGGTGATCCTTTCTGCGAGTGGCTATAAAACTGTAGAACTGACACCAATCATGATAATTATTTACAGTATGTGGTATTCATGTCTTTAGATTTTCTTTTGTTGTTACAGAGTTTTTTGTATTGATGTTATTTAGTTGGTTGGAAAGCTGAGACCCGCCCAGTAGACAGGAGATTTGTTGATTGGTCTGTTTTTTTTTTCTGAGTTGGGTATAAAAGAAGCAGGCTTTGGAAACATGGCTTATAGTGCTGTTTGTGCCAGACAATGACTGTGGATAAGGATAAAGGTGTATGGCTGCAGCACCAAGAGGTAAGTGTAAAACAGTGAACTCCACAAGTTGCCTGTTTTTGCAGCACAGGAGGACTGGAATGTTATCAAGATGAAAATGTTTGGTGGTTCAGGCAGCTTGTTGGCTAGCATGATATGCTGGCTAGCCTGTTGTTTGGCCTAGTTTCTTGCTAGCATGAGGTGGCACATGAATCTTGGCTGGTATGTTTGACGGATTGTTAAGATGCTGGTTGTTTGCTAAGATTAGGTAGCAGGGAAAAAATGGCTGGTTTATTTGAAATGTTTTGTGGCTTGGACAGTTTGTTAGACGTGTTGTTAGCATGTTAGCTAGTTTGTTGTGTGGCCTAGTTGCTTGTTAAAATGAGGGAGCAGGAGAGGATTGACTGGACATCAAGAATGTATAGTAATTTAAATATCTGCATTTGGTGGATCATCATAGCAAATACATGCAGTCAACACTCACTACATTTTTAATGATTACTAGCAGCTGTCCTCCACTTGACCTCCTTACAGTACTTTCTCTGGAAACATATTAAATCATTTTAGGCATCAGCACCAAGTAGAAGAGGCATTTCATGTGAATACACATAAAATCTTGGCAGACCTACCAACTTATTTTCCATACTTACCACCAGAGCCACCTGCCCTGTACTGGGAACTGTCTGTCTCTCAGAACGTCCATCTGCTGCCGCTGCCACCTGGCTCTCCTAATGTTACCTTCTAGTTGGCCATTATTAATATCATTACTAAACAGCTCGGTTAACTTCTTGCATATAAAACCCTCACTCTGAACTTCTCTGCTCTTACTTTATTATCTGTTTTTATCAATCATATCAGACCCTCTTCATTTTTTCACTTAGAGGTGCATTAAGTGCACAAACTCAATACTCAAGTAAAAAAGAAGAAATACCCTTTAATTTTTCTACTTACATAAAAGTACTAAACTTGTGCAGTATTTCAAGTGCTGGATAAAGTTCAACTTTTTAAAGAAAGTTGAGTTGATTGACTTGCTAAACATAAATTATGAGCAGATCTCTTATTGTATAAAACAAAATTCCATTTGTTTGACTTTTTTTTCCATTTTATGTCTGAATGCATCTTGCAGTCTTCATCAGTGAAAATGAAAATGGCTGTAAAAACACATGAGCCAAACATGTTTCTCCTTTCAATATTCTTAATTTTATGCTTCACAAAATACAAAACATTACAATACAGATTGATGTCTTGTAATCTCCAAGAAATTCTTACTCAGCTTACATTTAGAACCCAGTAGGAGTTAAAGCAGCTGGCTTAGTTGTAAATTCAGATGGTCCGTATGGATGCTGGATAGGTGTTTATATACTGACATGCTTTTTTAAACACTGGGTAGAGAAAACAAACACTGTTTATTCTCTCTCTTTGCTTTTTAAGGCCATTGGACATAAGTAGGGCAACAGGAAGAGACACGGCATTTTTCAAAGGGATGTTTGGAACACACGCTTACAGGCCAAAAGTGATGTTTTTGGTTCTGTTGCTGCAAAAATGTGAAATGATGCATCTTGTGCTGGGAAATTTCTAGGCCAGAACTGTACGCCAGATTCACAGCTAGTCCCGCCATGAAGTGGAAACAAATTTATCTTGGCACTCACTGCCTGGCTACAGCAGAACAAGTCTTTACTGCAGCTTCTAGCTGTCAACTAGTTTCTGCACCATGGCAGAATTTTTTTATTTTTATTTTTTTAATCTAGCATGGAGCAACTGTTTTATGTTTTGTTTGTGTCTATTGGTGTGAATTTTAGAAACAAGTGAAGATAAAAATAACTCTTCTTCACTGTCAGTTAAGTTGGTCGTCCATCTAAACTTGTGAAAAATTCCATTCACTTGAGATTTGTGTAGTGTAACAATCCAAGTCTGAAAGTTGGCACAAAAAGAGTCAATGTTCAATGAAAACTATATTAACTGTTACCATTTTAAATTTACAAGTTAATTTATCCTTTGTGTTTAAACGCTGCCTAGAGCCCAAGGATGGTAAAACTTTCCAATAACAGTGCCATTAAAAATCACAAAATTTTGTGTAGCACAAAAACATTTTGCAGGATAATGACATTTATTCCCCCAAAACAAGTAGACTGTTTGATTTTGAGTAGGCACTGTCTGTACTTTACTTTTGTGCAATTATTTAATAAACATTCATATAGAAGACGGACAGTGGCGCAGTAGGTAGGGCAGTCAGCAATTGTTAACTGTCTAAGAACCCCAGGGTTGGTGATTTTTGTCCCGGTCCCAAGTCTGGATAAAAGGAGAGGATTGTGTCAGGAAGGGCATCCGGCATAAAAACGTTGCCAAATCAAATATGTGGAGGGATCCGCTGTGGCAACCCTGAGAGGGGAGCAGCAAAAAGAAATGGACTAATTCAGAAGATGGATACATTACTACTTTGTCACCATCTGTATATTTATTATGTCACTGACACTGAGAAAGCACGAGGTCTCAGTGTGTCTTTCCCACTAAGAGTGACAATGATCTGTCAAACTTACAGCGTTATACCATTTTAAAGACCACAGCTTTTTCAAAACTCCAGATCCATTAGTCATAAGATGAGTCTGTTTTCCTTACTGTAAATCCCAGAGAATGGACTTGGTGGAGATGCAAAGGCTTTTGCAGCAGCAGCACCAGAGTGTGAGGCGAAATATTGTGCAAAATGGACGGGGAGGTGCTGAGACAGCCTCCATTAGTGACTGGGCTGCAGGAAGGGGGTTAGCTGATATGGCACACCACTGCTTTCTCATCCACTGTCTGATCAGAGCAGCAACGTTTAACCAGGTGCTTTGTTAGAACATGAGTATACATGTCTAAAGCGCTCACGTTTTCGTTCCCCTCTATTTTCCCACACTGACCACCAGGTGGTATTAATGCTGTCATTAAGCTGTTCATTAAGTTTTATATAATTTCTGTTTACGGTGCCATTTTTCTCATCCTTTTATACTTCACACAAAACCCCATTTAGCTTTTGAAGCTGCTGAATTCTGATATAAATCGGTCTACATTATCATGGCGTTTCTGACAAGATTGGGTGTTACACAGTGAAATTCAGTTACATTTAGAGTACACATTGGTAGGCAATTTAGCATGCTGTATGTGAGTCATTGCTCTTTTATGTCTGTTTATGTAGATTGCCACTGGTTTCACCCATCTCTGTGATCCATATTTTAGTGCCTTAGATAGTATAATTGCAGGCTATACTGTTTCTATTTTTGAGACCTGTTCGGACTGTGAAGGCCCAAGGAGAATATAAACCCTGTTTGAACTGCTGGAACACAGTAGATGGAAAATGCATTTAAAAGCAAAAATGCAATACAACTAATAATGTTGCTCAAATATTAAACTGTTGTTGTTATTGTGCAACAATTTAATGAATAAAACTAAGTTACTTCAACTGTGGTGATAAAGCTGCAGCTGATTTGCACTCCAGAATCGGTTTATATGTTTAATTCCTCAGCAATTATTTCAAGATTCACCACCTTAGAATCATTTCCTGCAGCTTTTACTGAAATATGAACAAATGTAATGTAAACAGACTCCCACATGGTGCATGAATAAGGATCTGTTTTCATATTAAATACAGCTCTGATGGAAAATCTGTCCTGAACCGAAACCATACAATCCACAGTGGAGCTCAGCAATATGTCTTTAGGACAAACTTCTGATATCCATAATTGGAGCTGAAATAGAGGGTGCCAGTGATGCCTTGTCACCCTTTTGTCTGTCCTGTAATCTTTTAAAATACAATTTAGGTAAATCTCTTTATGTGGAGGCAGAATAGGCAGAAAACCCCAAAAGGTTATCAGAGTGGCAAAAATGATAGTCTCCCTTATTTTCAATATGATAAGGAAAACAAGTCTGTCAGCTGTTTCATCAGTGTTGCTGATGAGGCCCACCACTGCTGTGCCATCAGCAGGTTGGAGCTGGTCGGTGCAGTGCGGTCGTATGTCAGCAGCAAGAACAGCAGTGGGGCTAAATGCTGTTGCTCAGTGGGGTAGCGCTGGAGGTCTAGCAGCGATAAAGTCCAGAAACCAGTTTTAATAGGGAGATGTGTAGATGTTAGTCAGCAGTTGTGCGATTATTGTATTGAAGGCTGGGCATCCTGTTCTTTCGACAAATATTACATACCACAAATGTAGAACACTTAAGATACTTAAAACATCACAACCACACATAACAAGAGCTACCGCGATCTGTGGCGCCATCTTTTCATGCTCCAAGTTAAAGCAATGACATGACATGCCGCGAGCAGATGTGCCTGTTACACGTGGCGAAACAGTATTCAGTTGTTACGATTAACATCTCTCTCTGAACCCTGGCTTGTGCCCTTGTTGTGCATTTGTTTTGACTACAGCGGATGAGATTCTATCTGTAAGGAGACACAACTCTTTCCACATTTAACACCAAGAGAGAGTCTGGAGCCACTTCTGAAATAACAATGTGCAGTATAGTTATAGTCAACACGAAGTGATAAAATAAAACCCACAGTAGCTGTGTGTCATGAACATCAAGGTTCTCAAAGCAGTTTGCCTGATAAGTTTCTCACCATAAAAGAACAACAAAGATGCTTTTATTTAGTAGTTGGAATGTGTATATTAGCTGTGGCAGGAAGCAAGTTCACTAACAACAATACAATTCATTCTCCAGTCAGCCTGAATCCACTCAAGACTCTCTCAAATAATACATTCACATCTGGTTATTTTAATATTTATGGCCAACGTTTGCTTCTGCCATGTGGTGATAGACTTTTTTTTCTTTCCTCAGTATTTGACTAGACATCTGTTGTTCACGCTTTGCTGTGCTATTCTTTTGTTCAAATCAATAAAGACTTTTTTTTTTTGTCAAACACTTTATTTAATGGAAGCACTAAGGTGCCTAATCCACCATCCAGATGGTCTAAATGGAAATCTTTTCTCCACCTTCATGTCTTCTTTACTAAAAAAGAAACAAGGCTCTTTTGCAGTTAAAGCAGTTGTTGGGAACTAACTTTTATTGCCACAAATCACATCATCACTGATCATCACATTTGTACATTAACGCCAAGCATTTTTACCACAGCTGTCAAGCACTGGGGCAGTCTTCATCAGCAGGTGAAAATTACCCACACATGACTTATCATCTGCTGATTATTTATTTTATTATTTATGCTTCAAGAAAATAATACTTCACATACCTCTGATAGTAAAAGACAGACAAATATATTTATGCACTCTAAAAATTCTTTAAATTTTTTTGTCTTATGTTTTCTCATACATTTATGGTGATTGTTGGAGGCACTTGTATATTTACTTACATACAGTATCATTTTGTAAATTGTATCTGATTTGTAAAGTTACCATCTCTCTTATAAAATCCATAGTGTTGCCAAACGTTTGATTTGTAGTCCACTGGTAGGTTTGTATAAGTATAGTATAAAGTATGCTATAAATCTGTGGCGCATCTCAATGTAAAGTAAGAGAGTGAAGTAAAAATATCAAATTATTAGATTGGTTACAGTTAATTAACTGCATAAAACATCAAATAATGAACTCTATCAATGCAGATATGTAATAATCTAGGAATCGATCTTTCCAAAATTGCATCTATTCACAGCTGCTCTACTGATGCACTCACATTGTGCCTGTGCGTGTTTGTGCATCGACTCAGATCAGTTAATCTTTCCATCTCTAGAAGGAACCATCAGGCAGGTGGCAGGTGTTGCTAGACTATAGTAGCTAAGTTTAGGCTTAGCTGCTACAGTGATGTATTGTAAAATGTTCTAATTCCTATGTAATCCATCTAATGTGTAAAACCTAGTTCAGGGTAAATGAGAAGACCATGAGACCATGACAGACGTTAAGTGCTTTACCTGAACTGAACTGAGCTATGTCAGTTATGTGCGAACACTCACATTTCGCTGTGTGTTTTAAGTGCCCAGACATGTGGGAGTTACCACATAAATCATAAGTAGTTTCAACTGAGTTGTCAGTCACAGGGAAACTGACATTCAAACACTTTTCCTGTTATTGTCTCAACTCTCTGGCACACTTTGTATAATGCTCTATGGTCAACCCCACCCACCCATTATGAAGAAAACAAATGGATAAGTTGTGATGCAGACCGGACTCTTAATCTTGTAATAAGTCTGCCTCAGATTAGTAGTTAGCTTAGCTGTAGCTGCTTAATATTCACCATGTCATAATGATTCTTCATAATGATTTTTTTTTTTTACTAAAAATTAATTGGTTAACATTTAAAGACTAGACTTAGCAATTTCCGAGAAATCGCGTGGGGGAGCATGTTTGTCGCGGCAAGTTAATTCAAGTTGACAAAGTT